>JAAALK010000079.1:46527447-46747610 GCA_019279435.1 Zizania palustris
ATATCAGGTCTAGTTAGAGTTCAATATTGTAATGTTCCAACAATACTCCTATACATTGTATTGTCTTTAGGCCCAAGTATCTCTCCTTGAGCTATAAGTTTGTCTGTCATTGACATGGGTGTATTAATTGACTTACAATTATACATTTGCACCTTTTTCAATAAATTAGCTGCATATTTTTCTTGAGTCAATAGAATACCATCTTGTGCTTTGTTGACTTCAATTCCTAAAAGATAGTGCAATTCACCTAGATCTTTCAGAGGAAATTCAACCTTTGAGTCCTAAAGAAGAGTTGTTGTGGCATTTGTACTAGAGCTAGCAACAATTATGTCATCAACATATATAAGCATAAAAATAATAGTGCTTCCTTGTCTAAGAAAGAACAATGGCAAATCAGCTTTAGAAGAGTAAAACTGAGTTACTACAGCCTCTCACTAAGTCTAGAGTACCACGCTCCTGGCACTTGTTCCATCCCATATAAAGACTTATCCAACTTACACATATAGTTCTTGAGTTGTTGATCTTCATACCCAGGAGGTTGTTTGATATAGACATCTTCCTCAAGAACACTATGAAGAAACGCGTTCTGGATATCATGTTGGCGAAGACTCCATCCATTTGCAATGGCAATAGACAAAACTATTCTGATAGGTGCATCCCTAACAACGGGGCTTAAAGTGTCTTCATAATTGATCCCATATCTTTGTTTAAAGCCTTTTGCTACTAAATGAGCCTTATATCTATTAATGCTTCCATCGACCCTTCTTTTAATTTTATAAACCCACTTGTAATCAATTAAATTCATTCCATTCTTGGGAGGAACAAGATGCCATGCTTTTTTGTCCTTAAGTGCCATGTATTTTGCATCCATGTCATATTTCTAATTCTTATCTTGAAAAACCTCTTCTATGTTATGTGGTTCACCATTAGAAGTAAGAAAACCATATTTAACACATCCATCTATATACTTGACTCGGCCATCAGTGAAGAGAACAGGTTGAACAATACCTCTTTGTGATCTTGTCACTAGTCGATGTTGTGAGGGTGGTGTTATAGCAACAGAAGAAGGAGGTACTGATGTACTATCATATTTAGAACTTGGTATAGGAATTTCAGTAGTGGCACTCGATAGTTTAGGTTGAATTTCGGTATATTTGGGTTTAGGAATTGGTGTCGCAGACTTGAGATGACGACTGTAAACTCGGTAATATGTGGTTGATCTTCTGTTGCAGTCGAATCTTCAAAAACAGTTGGTGTCGATGTAGGAACTTCCACTTCATAAGAGTTTCTATTCTGAAATAATTTCTAGTGCCGATGCAAGAACTTCTACTTCAAGAGAGAGTTTCTGTTCTGAAATAATTTCTTCAAAATCATCTAATTCAATAGGATTAGTAGGACAATTAGTAGATTGATCAACACACAGTTTCACCCCCTTGATCAATAGGATTCAACAACCCTTTTGGAAGGAGAAGAATCTCATATCATAGTCTCGCTCCTGAATTTAGATGAAAATGAGCAAAGGGAAAAACTTGATCATCAAAAACATCTCTAGAGATATAAATTCTCCCAGTTGAGATATCTAGAGACTTGAAACTTTTACGCATATTGCTATATCCGAGGAAGGCACATTGTTTGGAGTGAAACTAAAGGTTCTAAGAATTATAAGGACTAAGATTGAACCAACATGCACACCCAAAAGTATGAAGAGAGGAATAATCAGGAGTAATATTGTGTAAACATTCGAAAAGAGTATTCCAATGAATAGTTTTGCTTGGTGTGTAGTTTATGAGATAAGTGGCAGCAATGAAGGCATCATCCCAGAATTTGAGAGCCAATGAGGCATGAGCAAGAAGAGAAAAACCGACCTCAACAATGTTTCTATGTTTACGTTCAATGATGCCATTTTGCTGGTGAGTATGAGGGAAAGATACACAATGGGATATACCAATTTTCTAAAAGAAAGGACTGAGTTTTTCATATTCACCATCGCAGTCGGTCTGAACTGAGAAATTTTTTTTATTAAACAATCTTTTCACTAGATTATGAAACTCATGAAAAATCTATAAGACTTATAATTTATTTTTCAGCAAATAGATCCATGTGAATTTACTAAAATCATCGATGAAACTGATATAGTATTTATTCCTTCCCATGGATTATAGTATAGGTACCCACACACCAGAGAAAACAAGTTCTAAAGGTAGAGTAAACTCGATCTCAAAAGGGTACTTGATGGCCCTTTGCCTATTGATAGGTATCACAAACTAAGCCTTTATTTGACTCCAAAGAACAAGGAAATTTATTTTGACTAATGACACGTTGAATAACAGACAAAGATGCATGACCTAGCCTATTATGCCATGATGACAAGGATGAGTTCAACACACTGTAGACTTGTTTTCTTGGGATGATGGGTATGGCTGAGAGAGGGTAAAGATCTCCCTCACACTTGCCTCACAATAGGGTTTGCCTCATTGCTGGATCATTAATCAAGAAAAAATAGGGTGAAACTCAAGATATGTTTGGTTATGAACGGCAAGTTGATGAACAGAAATAAGATTTTTAGCAACTTTAGGAACATGAAGGATGTTTATTAGGTGAAGATCACATTTAGGGGTATGAATATGTGAATGACCAATGTGCATAATGTGAAGGAACCGTGCCCTAGAAAATTCTGGGTGGATTGGACATTCCGATTTGGCATCAGAAGTTCTGACCAGCCCAGACTATCTATCAGTTCTAGAAGTATTGAAAGTTCTGATTTGGCACCAGAAGTTCTGACATCTAGAGTTGATTAGAAGTTCCGATTTGGAATCAGAAGTTTTGAGATCTGTAGTGGGTTTTTGGTTTTCTGGAGTTGATCAGATGTTCTGATTGATAATTGGATGTTTCGATTAAATCAAATTTATAGATCGAGACTCTAGATCAGAAGTTCTGATCTAGGATTCGAAGTTATGATCGGGGCAAAACAAATTGGATCTATTGGGCTTTAATTATGATTAAATGCCCATACCCTAGGACTATATAAAGGGAGGAAGAAGAAGGTCATGTGCGGTTGTTCTCATTGCTAAAACCCTAGCCATCACACATATCTTCTCCCTCTCTTGATCTCAAGAGTTGAGATCAGATTCTCTCCCCAAATCCCACGATCGATGCTAGCACGCCAGCATGAGATCAATATCATCCATGTATGTGTGGACTCCGTGGAGGTACTGCTTGAATAGCAGTACTCATCGTCTTCTTCGTGTGGAGATCACTAGACTTCATTGATTGGATCGCCAGCGAATGAGCGAAGCAAGTCATGGTTGAGCGAGGACGTACTTCCTAGGGTAAGGGGTTAAAATTTAAATTTACCGGCTATCATTACCTATCCATATCCCAACAGTGGTATCAGAGCCTACGTGCATAGTGTTTGATCTAGATCAATCATGTATAGAGATATGTGATGGAAATAGATTAGATCTATTATTTTATTCGTCGGATTTTTGGAAGTTTCGAAGTGTCGGAAGTTTCATCGGGTCAGAAGTTTTGTTGTTGGATTGGATGTTCTGATTCTAATTTAATTCGATACAGAGAGCAATTTTTCTATTGGAAGTTCCGATGTTGGATCTTGGAAGTTTTGATCTTGATTTATTCGATATAGAGAGCAATTTTTCTATCGAAAGTTTTGATCTCGATTTAATTTGATACATAGAGAAATTTTGCCATCGGAAGTTCTGATGTTGGATCGGAAGTTACGATCTCGATTTTATTCGATACAGAGAGAAATTTCACAGTCAGAAGTTTCGATGTTGGACTAGAAGTTTCGATGTTGGACTAGAAGTTCCGATCTAGTTTAGTCACATGTAGCTTCTTCGCCTAACTTTGTTTTGCAAAGAATTTATGACTGGTATGACCTTGTAAAATGTATAAGATGCATGAATGTAATTAACATGGCCCGCACATCATGAATATTACAACCCAATGTTATTCAATGGTTGTACTTCTTGTGCGTTGACTTTTGATGCTTTGACTCATGTAACTAATATAGGTGTTGTTATTTGTAATAGGCTAGTACATGTTCATGGAGGTCTGAAGCACAATGACATGAGCCATGGAGATGGAGATCACCATGTGAAGGGGGCCATACTATGTCACAGTCAATATGGTTGCATGTGGTGCTTACTTATGTTCTGGTCATACTATTCTTGAATGTCTCTTGCGCAATAGGTATCGTTACCTTGCTATAAAAGTTTTTCCTCGGAAAAATAAGTATTGATGCTCTTTTCAATAGCTACACCTACCAAGGATCTCGATCATCGATAGTGGGTCTGTCAAAGTAGGGTACTATCTTTTATCTTGACCAGTTAGGGTGAAAGTTAGACTACCACATGCATAGTATTAGTTTGATTAACAATGCTATCAAAACGGTTTTAGGCTTTGGGGCATGGAGGTTGGCATCGGACATTGGATTCTACCCCAATAAACAAGAGTCACATGTGATGTGATTAGCAAAAGGTTGCTTACCTATGTTAGTTAGCTTCTAGCAGTGATGCCAAAGCTTAGTAGGAGTTAATTGAACATGGATCTTGTGCCACTATTAGTCATTAGAGGGAAAGTGAATGCTTTTTCATATAGTGGAACATATTTTATTAGATAGAAGATAAACATAACATAGTGCTAAACCTTGCATCATTTTATAGATCATGGCACCTAATACTGTTAAGAGCACTTTAGTTTTCAATTTGCGATCTATTCTTGAAAGAGAAGTACTAAAAGGAACAAACTTTATTGACTAGTATCGTAACTTAAGAATTGTTCTCAAGCAAGAGAAAATGGAATACATTCTAGAGGAACCCCACCCTAAAGAACTTAAGGATGATGCCCCTCACTAAAAGGCATGCTTATGAGAAGCATGCCCGTGATTTAGTAGATATCAGTTATCTCATGCTTACTTGTATGACCTTTGATCTCTAGAAGAAATATTAGAAAAGAGATGCCTACAATATAATCATAGGGCTCAAGGGCATGTTTGAGAACCAAGCAAGGGTTGAGAGATACAACGTCTCAAAAGCCTTGTTTAACTGCAAGTTGGTAAAGGGTAATCCAGTGAGTCCTCATGTGATCAAAATGGTTGGTTACATTGAAAACCTGGAACAACTTGGCTCTCCTCTTGACCAAGATTTGTCCACGGATGCTATTCTTCAGTCGTTCCCTTAGTTCATTATGAATATTCATATGAATAGTCTGAAGAAGACCATGGCTGAATTGCATTGGATGCTCAAGATAGATGAGGAGAACATCAGAAAGAATCCTAGCCATATGATAGTGGTTCAACAATAAGGTAAAAAGAGAAAGAAGAAGGGTAAGGCTAGGTCTTAAGATGTGATCTCAAGCTCAAAATCCAAACTGACTGGAAAGTCCAAATCGGGCCCTACTATCTCTAATGTTTTCCACCACTACCAAAGGCCTGGTCATTGGAAGAGGAATTGCAAACTGTATCTGGAAAACAGAAAAAAGAAGAAGGGGAGTGTGACTTCCGCTTCAGGTATAAATGTTATTAAAATTAATCTCGCTACTAGCACTAATGATTCATGGGTATTTAATATCACTGTTGACACCCAAATTTGACATTAATGGTCGAAATTGTCGAAATATCAAGTTTTGGCAATGTGGGCCGAAAATATGCCTTCCCTAGCACAGGCCAATCCAACCGGACATAGTAGGCTGGTGCGACCGGCCATGTAGGCTCGGTCAGACTGGCCCAATGGGTCCGGTCAGACCGGCCCAATGGGTCTAGTCAGACCGGCCCAAGTCTAAAATTAGAGATAGAGTTTGATTCTGGGCTATTTTTATATATAAATAAATCCTAACCACTTTTGGCCGAATTCTACTTAGTTTAGGAGTCGGGGAACTTGAGACCAGCCCCTATAAATATAGGGGTGATGCCAATTCAAAGGGCATCTCTACAGATCAACTCAAAACCCTAGTTTTGAATTATACCTTTACTTTTCAATCTACCTTTTGCCCTAGAATTACTTTACTCCTAGCAGTGGATATTTGTCAATTTGATTAGAAAATTGTCCGTACTTCACCACTCTACCACGAGTTCTTTGTGGGTTTGATCCAAAAACCTTTTGTTTCGTCCTCGTACGGGTTTTCTATCGTTTTATCGGTTTTTACCGGTAATTCGATCTCCTTGCTGAATTACCCCTAGTTTTCTGGTGTTTTTGCAGTGTTTCATCGCCACCATCTTCTCCAAGAATCCTAGTCACCATCCATCCATAGCAAGACGGTCGCCGGATCCACGGAGATCATTTCCAAGAGCTGTCGGTCCGACCGGAGGCCACCCTTCAGTCCGATCGGCCCGTGCCGCACCATCACCTGGAGCACCGACACGTAGCGATCTAACCGACCGGGCCTTGCAGAGGGCCTCGGGGGCACTTTGCGTCAACGTCGGAGGCCACCCCCCAAGGGGCACCCATACCCTCTGGTCCAACCGGGCGCCAGACATCGGTCTGACCTACTAGGAGGCCAAACCCCCCTTTGGTTTTCTCCACAATGCACTCTAGAGGACACCCTTCGCACACCCTCGGTTGGACCAGGATTCACCCTCCAGTCTGACCGAGCAAAGGCTGGAGCCCCCTTCGGGCAACACTTCGCACTAGAGTCTGCTTCGCTCTGAAGCCCCTTCGGCCCGTTCTCCGCATCGCCGGTCCGACCGCCAGGACCCTCGGTTGAACCGGCCATGGCTGGTTTTGACTAGGTTTTATTATTTTTAGATATTTTCTCACACATCGATTAATTGAATAATTCTAGGTTAATATTATTTGATTGCTTGGCGACACCGTTATTTCCTTACCACTGTTTAAGGATCGTCGGAACACGGCGTCAACATCCCGTGATGTTTTTGGATCGTCGAACTGGTCCAACTGCGGGGGCATATTTTTGTGTCAACACACTTTTTGGCGACTCCGCTGGGGACATACATGCCAAGTGCGACTACATCGATGGAAAATACGACTACTATGACTACATCGACTTTACCTTCTACGCCAACAAGCATGGCGAGGAACACGGAGGACGACGAAGACTCCGGTACCGTTGCCCTAGAGGATCTCTCGGAGGAGGAACATGCGAAACTTGAAGCCAAGGTGAAGGAACATCGCTATCGCATTCTTGCAAAATACGTCAAGATAGGTGACACGTTCGTCAGGTGCGATGCGAGATCCGTCACCATCACCACGCTGACTAAGGTAAACTCCCATCCTCCCCTCTTTCCCCCGGACCTCGAACAAGAGATAGTTTCCAAGGTAAACCAAGCTGTTAACACCGCATTAGACAAACACATGAAACACGTGGTTCCCAAAGTAGACTCTAAGATAGATGCGATGTTTAGAAGATTCGGTTTTCCTGAAGCCAATTCCCCTATTACGATCGCTAGCGCTCCCCCTGTTCATCGCATACGCAGTAGAATGGATGTGAGCGTGAAAAGAGATGTCACATCTGTAGCCTCGGCTTTCATGACCAAGGCCCCTCTGGCTCCTCTCATTCTGACCAGACCAGGTTGGCCAGTTCGACCGAGTGAACATAGTCGGTCCGACCGTCGTGTGCCAGCCCACAGCGCTCGACCATGGTACCACCACGCCACCAACGACGGTCGATCTGATCGCCTTTTGGGATGGTCCGACCGACTCACTCCTAGCGGCAATGATCGGCCACCAGGCCGGTGTGACCGCACCTCCGACAAACGTCGGCCTGACTGGACCCAGTTGGCCGGTCTGACCGGACAAGTATAGTCGGTCCAACCGGCCAAAGCAGGCTGGTCTAACACACTCCTACCCCGCTACGGTTTTCACATCACCGCCTGCACTGATGCGTCCATTTCCCACACCTATTGTACCCCTAGCTACCCCGCATGTGTATAGGTATGGGCATGCACCCTGTTATGTTGCATCGGCTTAGAATTACTTGTCTCGCTCTGCCGATAATTTTCTGGCACCTTTTGTTAGCCCTCAATGATCGGTCTATCCGCATGCACCAGCACCAGATGATGATATGCATTATACACCAGTCAAGGATAATAGTCCCACTGCTAGTCCTCATGGCTAGCGGGACAACCCTTCTCGCACTCTCATTGCAGCCTCTCCCTTTAGGCCAATAGCGCAACAAGACATCAATAAAAGGCCTAAGAGTTTGAGGAAGAAAGTGTACACCACACTCAAAGAATATTTAGAAGTTGAGTCAAAGGATCAGGTCAATCAAAAGTCATATCCTATATATTTTGGGTATTACAAGCTTCCCAGTGGTTTTGAAATGCCAAAATTCACAAAATTCAGCTGCAATGATGTTGAGACCACAAGTGACCATATAGCACAATTCTTAGTCCAATGTGGTGAGGCGAGTAGTTGCAATGAGCATAAGGTTAGTTTGTTCTCTTTATCTTTATGTCCAACTACTTATGAATGGTTTATGTCTTTGCCCACTCATTCTATTTTTACTTGGGAAGATTTAGTCGAAAAATTTCACATGCAGTTCTCTCCTAGTGAAATAGAGTGTCAGTTAGATACTTTGAGATCGGTTAAACAACAAACCAGTGAGACCATTGACTCCTACATTCAGAGGTTCCTAGAAACCAAAAGCCGATACTCTAACTTGACTACTAGCGACAAAGATTTAGCTGATCTTGCACTTGACAGTTTGCTTGTCCACATTAGAGAAGCTATGCTTGGTCAGACTTTCATGGATATTGGTCAGGTATTACGAAGCGCTCTGGCTATTGAAACCCAAGTCGTGGACAAGGGCAAATCTAAGGATGACTCAGAAAAGAATGTCGGCGAGCGATCATCTGGCAAGAGTAACAAATTTGATGTCTATACAACCAAATGGACTTGGACTGAAGAAGGAGATCCATTCGTGTGCGTTAGTTTGAAGCCAACACCTCGAAAAAGTTCAGGAGGTAAGTATACCTTTGATCTAACCAAGTGTGATAAAATATTTGATTATCTTTTTGAGAAGGGACAGATCAAGGTGTGTGAAGTCCAAGTCATCCAGTCAATGCCAGAGGCCACCCCCCGAGGGGCACTCGTACCCTCCGGTATAACTGGGCACCAGACGTCGGTCTGACTGACTGGGAGACCAAACCCTCCCTTTGGTTGTCTCCATGACGCACTCCGGAGGGCACCCTTCGCACACCCTCGGTTGGACCGGGATTCACCCTCCGGTCTGACCGACTGAAGGCCGGAGCCCCCTTCGACCAACACTTCACACCGAAGGCTGCTTCGCGCCAAAGCCCCCTTTGTCCCATTCTCCGCATCATCGGTCCGACCGGCGGTAGATCTTCGGTCCGACCGCCAGGACCCTCGGTTGAACTGGCCCTGCTCTGGTCGATTTGACTAGGTTTTATTATTTTAACTATTTTCTCACATCGGTTAGTTGAATAATTCTAGGTTAATATTATTTGATTGTCTGACGACTCTGTTATTTCCTTACCACTGTTTAAGGATCGTCGGAACGTGATGTCAGCGTTGTGTTATGTTTATGGGTTTACTCTTAAATATCCGCACGCTTTTGGATCATCGGATCGACGTCAGTGTGTTTGGTGCATTTTCGTGTCAACAAGCTGTTCAATGATTCATACTTGCAAATCAATGCAAGGGTTGAGTAGATCAAGAAAGTGTGCAAGAGGTGAGTTGGATATCCGCATTGGCAATGGCGCAAAGGTTGTAGCGTTGGTTGTCGGCGTCTATTCACTATTGCTTCCCTCATGATTAGTTTTGGATTTAAATAATTGTTATTTTATTCTATACTTAGGGAGAAACATTATCTCTTAATCATGTTTAGAGGAAGACAATTTTGAATTCAAAATAAAGAACAAGTGTTTTTCAATATTTTTGAATGGTATGCTTTATGGTGTTTGTCCATTATTGAATGTTTTATTGTAGGACCGAGAGTAGCGACCAGTGGGGGTGATTGGGCGCAAAAACAAATTTCACAATTATTAATGCTATCACTCTCATGTAAATTGAGATGTGTACAGACAGTTTGAGAAATCACAAGCATTCAAGATAGATCGAACAAAATAGCTTGCAAAAGTGCCACAAGCATCCTATGAAAAAGGCACACACTAATGTAAAACCGAAAGTAGCGCCCAGAGCGAGGGGGATGATTGGGCGCCTAAAAAATTCTTTCGAATCAACGGCCTTCTCCCAACACCCAATGCACCTCAAGATATAACCAAAATCTTAAACCAACAACAAAGATGAAAATAGAACTATCACTCTCCTGTCAAATATGATGTGATGCGATAGTCTGAGAGATCATAAGCGCTAAAAATAATCTAACCTAAAAACGATCGGTGTCCTAAATGAAAAGACACAACCACAGTGCTTAAAGGCAGATTAAACACTCACTTCATGTTCATCAAAAATATATTCTTAGATTAAAACACAGTAGGTCAATAAACTAATATTAAACAAATATTTCTGAGAAAGCCAAAAATTGAACTAGAATAATAAACACCATGCTATCAAAACCAAAACTTAGATCATTATCTTAAACAGACTAATCATAAACAGATTGTAAATATTCTATGGAAAATACGTAATACAAGGACATAGGAAACAACGAGCGCATAGAAATTAATCCTGTCGTGAACGCGAAATGAAGAGAACCTGATGATTCTTTTGCTGGTCGGAGGCAGTCCTAGGCGAGTAGTTAATTGCTTGACGTAGAAAATCTTGTATGCAGTGGCTGGGAAATTGCTGCCTCAGCAGTCAACTCGCAGGAACATAGGGCAGCCAAAAATCATGCGCTGCACGCACAGGGTGCATCTGCGTGCTGCAGACCGAGCGATCGTCTCACTACTCCACGCATTCATTCACCAACTGCGCCTCGCCAGGCCAATGCGTCGATCTATTGAAGACCGAGCGTAGCGTGCTGCACATGGAACGGAGCCACACGATACGCACCCGGAGAAAAACAGTATCAAATAAAACCGGAATAGGTAATCTCTAGAAAACCCGACGAGGGATCCAGAAAGTTTCGCTGTGAACAAGATGAACAGTGCAGCGACCCGAGAAAACAGGGAAGAAACGATGGAATGGAAAGGAGATAAAATTTTGAACTCTGTTTTTTTTATTAAAGTGAGTTAGGAAACCTTAGGGGATTGAGGCCCTATTTATACGAAGCCCAATAAATCAGGAAAAACCCAATATACCCTTAGAGTTTTTTACAGACGCGGAAATAAACTGGAAAAGACTAAAATAACCTTAGAATTTTTTACAGACTCGACTAACACAGACTGTGGGTCTAAAAGGAAAAATAGTTAAATCCTAACTAAAGGTAACTTGTCCTAATGCGGAGCTTTCGTAACATCTACGGCTTCGCTTCAGGGCCGTCGAATCTCCGATGGGCGTTTCAGGATAGGGCGTCGATTTTGCGCCAAAACCGACAAAGCGTCCATTGTCTTCGCACCGGGTACCCAGACTGGACCGCCTTGATTCCGCAGCTCCCTCAGCCCGGCAATCGCTCGCCGCCCATTTACCTAAGTCAAACTCGGTCAATAGACGAGTGGATCTCTTGGTGTTCCTGGCCCATCTACCCGGATTGGGTCGGCCTGACTCCACGACCCCTCTACCCGGTAGTCACTCGCCGCCCGTGTACCTGAGTCACATGCGGCCCAATACACTATTGGGGAATAGGGGAGCTATACTTGCTGGCAAATTCATAATTTATGCCCTACGGACCTAGGCTCATGCGCGTGTGAGATCATAGATCGGTGCCTTCTAGCACAAGACGCACTAGGTGTAGTGGAAGAAGATGTTGGAGCAGCGCGTCTAGCCTCTCCTTGCTTCGTCCTTGCCGTCCTTCACTGATCCGATCGATGAAGACGACGTAGTCGTTCGCATGTAGACGTTCACGAGCGTCGCTATTGGAGCAATGCCTCCACGGAGCCACACGTACAGGGATGGAGTACCTCCCACGGCAGCGTGCTAGCACCGCACGTGAGAGACGGGGATCCTTGACCTCAACGTTTGAGATCAAGAAGGGGAGGAGAGAACTCTTGGGTGGCTAGGTCTAATCTAGGCTTATTGTTGTACCCAAGACATCCTCCTCCTCTCCTTATATAGGGCTGAGGTCCCCTGAGTCGTGCTTATCACGAAACCATAACAGATCCAATCTGTTTGCCCACGTCAGAACTTTTGATGCTATATCAAACCTTTTGACAGGGTATTTTAGGTCTCCTGATACAGTACGTCACACAACAGATCTAATCTGTTGTCGCCCACCTCGGAACTTCCGATACCATATCGGAACTTCCGATCAGTACAAAATTCCCCGAATCCTAATTAGAACTTCTGGCTAATCAGAACTTCCGATACCATATTGGAACTTCCGAAGCAACAATTGCTCTTTCTATCGAGACTAGAATTAACCAGAACTTCCAATACTTCATATCGGAACTTTCGATTCATTGAATTTTCTTGGGCATAACCTTCAATATTCCACTTGCACAAGAACTAATTCTTTGCATGTTTTTAATCCATCCCCTTAAGTGTGTGACCCGATAGGTTCTAATGGTTGTTCACCGGAAACCGTTTCTAACTCACTGATCAATAGTGGTACCTAGCAGCACATATTGACCCCTGAAAATGTACAAAATCAAATTATCATGAACCTTGATATACTCAAGCACCAATCCCTTTACCACACACCGTTAGTCAAGCTCAAGGCGAGATATGTGCCACCCTTGTTGGTTAACTTGACATTTCACTTAATCAAGTATCGGATTCAAATCATGACTAACTCCTTAGTCATAGTGGTATGGCCATGCACTTTTCTAATCCAATACCTCGAGGGGCCTAGAGCTGACTCTCCCGTTATTAGGAGGGGTAAATTCCATTTTAACCGCTCATATCCTAAGATATCTTTCATAACACACTTGAAAACAACCCTTATTACTACCCTGTTACAAAATAGCGTTAGGAAGCATCTAAGTGTGTCACTATGCATTTTGGAATCAAATGACGATCTCAGGTCCAAGGGCTCTACAGGTACACCATTTGAGATGACACCTGTTGGCACATAAAAATCTCAGAAGTATCTCAAGTGGGTTTGTCCAACACCATGTTCACCAACATGTGTCCACATCACTGATTTGACATCTCTATGTCTATGATCTATGAAACACAATTATCAATCAGTTGGATGTGCTAATCCGTGTATTATCACTATCCCATATGATGACAAAATTAGAGACCCTTTTGAACAACATCGTCATAAAGCAAAAAGTTTCACATAACAAGTCATACTTATTAATTAAATGCAAATGATATTTATTCAAGGAACAAGATAACAATTATCCTCATAAGTTAACATAGACTCTACTAGCATCTTTCACAATCACATGACTCACTCACGCAAGTATCTAATACCCAATAGAGCTCATATGCGCCTCATGCTTGGGCTGTGGAAGAGGCTTAGTCAATGGATCTGTCATGTTCAAATCCGTGTGCACCTTGCAAATCTTCACATCACCTCTCTCAATGATCTCGCGGATCATGTGATATTGCCGAAGTATATGTTTAGATTTCTGGTGCGATATAGGCTCCTTGGCTTGCGCAATGGCACCACTATTATCACAATAAAGGTCCACTGGACTAGACATACTAGGAACAACACCTAGCTCAGATACAAACTTCCTGATCCAAATGGCCTCCTTCGCCTCTTCTAAAGCAACGATATACTCAACTTCTGTTGTAGAATCGGCCACCGTCTCTTGCTTGCAACTCTTCCAACTCACTGCGCCTCCATTGAGGCAGAACACAAAACCAGATTGCGATCGAGAATCATCTTTATCGGTTTGAAAGCTAGCATCCGTGTAACCACTTACAACGAGCTCCTCTTCACCACCGTAAACCATGAACATTTCCTCAGTCCTTCTCAAGTACTTGAGGATACTATTTACTATAGCCTAGTGACTTTCACTCGGGTTCGATTGATACCTTCTCGTAACACTAAGAGCGTATGACACATTTGGGCTTGTACATTGCATGTCATACATCATGGATCCAATTGCGAAGGCATACGTAATCACACTATTCTTCTCTAGCTCATCAGGTGTCACAACACACTAAGTCTTACTAATAGAAATACCATGTGACATTACCAGTAAACCCTTCTTGAAATTCTGCATTTTGAACCCTTTCAAAACCTTGTCAATGTACATACTTTGGTTTAATCCAATTAACTGTTTTGATCTATCTCTATAGATCTTTATGCCCAAAAAGTAAGCTGCCTCTCCAAGATCTTTCATCGAAAAACTATTTTTCAGTGAAGTCTTGACAACATTCAATAAAGGAATGTCGTTTATGATCAACAATATGTCATCCACATATAGAGCCAAAAACACAAGTGAACTCCCACTAGCCTTTTTGTAAACACAAGGCTCTTCTTCATTTTTGATGAAGCCAAACCCTTTGACTACCTCATCAAAACGAAGATTCCAACTTCGAGAAGCTTGCTTCAATCCATAAATGGACTTTAGCAACTTACAAACTTTCCTAGCATTCCCCAGACCATCAAGACCTTCAGGCTGTGTCATGTACACATCCTCACTTAGGTTTCCATTTAGAAAAGCCATCTTGACATCCATTTGCCATATCTCATAATCATAAAATGCATCAATAGCTAGGATTATCCGAATAGATTTAAGCATGGTGACGGGCGAAAATGTTTCATCGTAATCAACACCTTGAATCTGTCTGAAACCTTTCACCACCAATATGCCTTATAGATGTGAACATTTCCATCAACGTCTATCTTTTTCTTGAAGATCCATTTACACTCAATAGTTTTTACACCATCGGGTGGATCAACCAAGTTTCCAAACTTGGTTGACACGCATGGACTCCAACTCGTATCTAATGGGTCCAAGCCATTTCTCAGAGTCTGGTCCCATCACTACTTCCGCATAGGTCTTGGGCTCTTCGTTGTCCAACAACAACACGTCGCGATGCCCAGTGGTCAAGAACGTGTACTCTCTAGTGCATGGACTACTCTCCTAGATCTCCGTGGGGCTGGCGCATCCATAATAGGGTCAGCAACATCTTGTGCCTCCTGTTTTGGTTCAAGGGGATCTGGAACACTTTCCAATGGCTCTCGAACCTCTTCGAGATGCATAGTCCTTCCACTAACTCCTTTTGAGAGAAACTCTTTCTCAAGGAACACACAATTTTGAGCAACAAACACTTTGCCCTCTTCTCTATTATAAAAATAGTATCCTATGGTTTCCCTAGGATACCCAAGATAGAAGCACTTGTCAGACTTAGGATTGAGCTCGTCAGATGTCATACGTGTGACATACGCCTTACATCTCCAAATCTTTAGAAAAGACAAACTAGGACGCCTCCCAGACCACATCTCATATGGCGTCTTCTCTACTAACTTAGGTGGAACTCTATTAATTGTGAAAGTTGTGGTTTCTAGAGCATCACCCTAAAAGGATAATGGAAGATCAGTGTGATACATCATGGACCGCACCATGTCCAACAAAGTGCAATTTCTCCGCTCGGACACCCCATTCCATTGAGGCGTGCCGGGTGGAGTCATCTGTGGAAAAATTCCACACTGCTTCAGATGACCACTAAACTCATGGAAGAAATATTCACCCCCATGACCCGATCGTAGATATTTGATTGTATTGCCCGTATGATTTTGTACCTCATTCTAGAACTCCCTGAACTTTTCGAAGGATTCCCACTTATGCATCATCAAGTAGACATAACCACATATACTAAAGTCATCGGTAAAAGTGATAAAGTACTGAAATCCTTTCATAGCCATGTGACTCATTGGACCACACACATCAGTATGTACTATGGTAATAGCTCACTCGCCCTCTCACTCTGTCTAGTGAAAGGTGTCTTTGTCATTTTGCCAAGTAAACGAGACTCGCATGTTTCATATGATTCAAAATAAAATGACTCCAACAGTCCATCACTATGGAGCATTTGTACACGCTTCTCATTTATATGAACCAAACGATAATGCCTGACGTAGGTGGGATTCAAATCATTGATTCGTTGTTTCTTAGTACTAATGTTGTAATCGTGTGCATCGTCAAGACTCAGAATATACAATCCATTCACTAATGGACAAACACCATAAAGCGACAGTGAATAGACGCCGACGGCCAACGCTGCAACCTTTGCACCATTCCCGATGCATATATCCAGCTCACCACTTGCACACTTTCTTACTCTACTCAGCCCCTGCAACGATTTGCAATTATGAATCATTGATCCGGTAATAAATACCCATGAATCATTAGGATGAGTAGAAAGATTAATTTCAATAACATTAATACCTAAAGCGGAAGTCCCACTTCCCTTCTTGTTTTTCTGCTCTTTTAGGTACACCTTACAGTTGCGCTTCCAATGCCCGGGCTTGTGGCAATGGTGGCACACATCAGAGTTGGTAGGACCAGATCTGGACTTTCTAGTCGGTTTAGACTTTGCACAAGAGATCACATCTGTAGTCTTAGCCTTCTTCCTCCTCCTCTTATTGCCCTCATTCTGAACAACCATCACATGGTTTGGAGCCTTCTTAATACTCTCCTCAGCAGATTTCAGCATCCCATGCAACTCAGCTAGTGTATTCTCCAGTCTAACCATGTTTTAGTTCATGATGAACGACTCAAAGCTCAGTAGGAGCGACTGGAGAATAACATTGATAGCAAGGTATGGATCCAGTGGAGTGCCTAGTCTCTCTAGAGTCTCTACACAACCAATCATTTTGATCACGTGAGGGCTCACTAGGCTCCCTTCAGCCAGCCTACTACCAAACAAGCATTTAGACACATTGTACCTTTCTACCCTTGCTTGGTCCTAAAACATATCCTTAAGCCCTACGATCATATCGTAAGCATCACATTCCTCATACTGTTTTCGAAACTAAGAGGACATGTAGGTAAGCATCAGGCAGCTGACATCCACAGAATCACTAGCATGCTTCTCGTAAGCACACTTATTTGCTGTAGAAGCATCCTCTCCTGGTTCATCAGGGTGAGGTTACTATAGAACATAATCATTTTTCTCTTGCTTGAGAACAATTCTCAAGTTTCGATACCAATCCATAATGTTCGTTCCAGACAATTTATCTTGTTCAAGAATAGATCGCAAATTAAAAACTGGAGTGCTCTTAATAGTAGACATAGTACATGATGCCTCTGCACGCTACTGACCGAGCGACCGCCTCGCTGCTCCACACGTTCACCTCCTGTGCCTCGCCAGGCCAATGCGCCGATTTGTTGAAGGCCGAGCATAGCGCGCTGCGCGTGGAGCCGAGCCGCACGATACGCACCTGGAGAAAAACAAGATCAAATAAAACTGGAATAGGGAATCCCTAGAAAAACCGGCGAGGGATCTAGGAAGTTTCGTTGTGAACAGGATGAACAATGTGTCGGCTAGAGAAAACAGGGAAAAAACAGTGGAATGAAAAGGGGATAAAATTTTGAACTATGATTTTCTGATTAAAGTGAGTTAAAAAAACCCTAGGGGATTGTGGCCCTATTTACAAGCAGCCCAATAAATCAGGAAAAACCCAATATACCCTTAGGATTTTTACAGACACAAAAATAAACTAGAAAATACAAAAATGCCGTTAGGATTTTTACAGACTCAACTAACACAGACTGTGGGCCTAAAAGGCAAAATAGTAAAATCCTAAATAAAGGTAACTTGTATTGATGCGGAGCTTTCGTAGCAGCTACGACTTCACTTCAGGACTATCGAATCTCCGATGGGCGTTCCAGATTGGGGCGTTTGTTTTGCACTAAAACTGACAAAGTGTTCATTGTCTTCGCACTGGGTACCCGGATTGGGCCGGCCCGATTCTGTGACTCCCTTAGCCCGGCAATCGCTCGCCGCCCATTTACCTGAGTTAAACCCGGTCAACAGACCAACAGATCCTCTGCCGTTCCTAGCCCATGTAACTTGATTGGGCCGGCCCAACTCCGTGGCCCCTCTGACCGGAAGTCACTCGCCGCTTGTGTACCTGAGTCACACAGACTGTGGACATGGCAGGTCTCGTCTCCTCTCTCTCCATTTTGATTTTTGTTGACAATCACTCATCAGTTCTAGAACCATGAGGCCCATGATGTTCTACATGGCTCCTCAACTAACACTTAAAAGCAATTGGTCAAACATATGATACAGAAGCAGAAACTTCACACAACAAACAAAATGTTTCTTCAAATACATGAAGTCCATCTTGAAACTCACAAGTATTTCAACAAACGATTGACATATATGCTCATCAACATTTCATCGAATGTAACAACCATAGGGGATGAATGAATTCTTACCTACTTACCTGTTGCAGTGGAAGAAGATGCGGTGTAGTAAACCGGAGATGCAGAAGACCATGAAGTGTTGATGCAGATGAAGAAACATTTGGGTGCTAGGAATCCCATGCGCCGGACTCCGGGCGATGACTTGGTTCAAAGTGTTAGACAGGATAGCTTCGGGACGTTACGTCCCCCTGTTTTCTCTCCTGTAATATAGGCTAGCCTCCCGTTCTATTGCTATAAGCGGGAAGTGCTACGTCTATATATTGTAATCCACTTGTATGAATCAATTATGTCGTGTTTACTCCAAATCATACACGTCTTCATGGTATCAGTAGGGTTTCCTTCTTGAAAACCGCTTCCGCATCTTCTATTTTCTCGCGTTCATGGCTGGCGACGCCCCCGTCGCCACTACCACCGATGCCGCTGCACGCGCTGAAGAAGTGCGCCTCGCGACCGAGCAAGCTGTCGCCGCGCATCATGCCAAGGCCGGCAAGGTTTCTGTAGCGCAGCATCAACTCCAGGAGGAAGTGGCTCACCATGAGCTTGCCCTGGTCGACACACGCCGCCGCCTCCAGGACGCTGTTGATGCCACCCGCAACGCCGATCCATCCCTCCACAGCGCTGTCGATGACGGCGCCCCCTCTGCGGCCAGCGGCGATGATGTTCTACTTCCCAACGCTAACACAGATGCTGACGCCATCTCCATCCTCCATTTGCAAGCGCTAGGTGTCCCCAACATCCGCACCCTTGTTCCAGTCGTCCTCGACCTCAACGCACCATCATTCTCCATGGGGCACAGGCTCTTCCTCCTCGTCCTCGGCAAATACGCCCTTGCCGACCACATGCTTTGTGACGCCGCCTTCCCCAACGTGCCTCACTGGGCATGCATGGACCTCCATGTACTGACATGGCTCTACGGGTCCATCACGACGGAGTTGTTCGATATCATCACCTCTTCCTCACTGTCCGCCCGCACCGTCTGGCTGCTCCTTGAACAACAGTTCATTGGAAATCGTAAGACTCACATTCTCCTCGTGGACACATAGTTCCACACGCTCAAGCAAGGCAACCTCTCCATGTCCGACTACTGTCGGCGCATGAAGTCCCTGGCCGACTCCCTCATTGAACTCGGTGAGCCTGTCTCCGATCGCATGCTCACGATCAATGTTCTTCGTGGCTTGAACGAGAAGTTCGAGTATATGCGTCCGATCTTGAAGAGGCAGCGCCCCCTCTCTTCCTTCGCTGAGGTTCGATCTGACCTGCTACTAGAAGAACTCAATGTTGGATCCCCCTCGTCCATGCCTCCCTCCGCTCTGGTCACCGGCACCACCGACGCGACGCCTTCCTCCAACTTCAGCGGAGGCAACCGCCGTAGGCACCGTGGCAAGGGCGGCTCTACTTCCTCCGCCACCAGTGGTGGCAACACCGGCGGTGGATATGGCGGTGGCTCCGGTGGCGGATAGAGCGGCGACGCCCATGGTGTACAACCCTTGGACTGAGACCATTCAGATGTGGCTCGGTCCGGTCCAGGGGGTCCGCTCCAACCATATGAAGGTGGGCCAGCCCATTAGACTCCGCACCAGGCTCTGGCTGCCGGGCCTATCTTTCCACCCACTAGCGCAGCCGGGCTACCTATTGGGCTCTCCGCTTATGGGCTGCCCCACTTCTACTAGGCCGCTCACCAGGGCCCATAGCAGTTGGCCTTCTACACAGTACCGTAGTAGCCGGCCTCCTACACGGTACCGCAGTAGACCTACGGAGGATTTGGTCCCTAGGACCAGACTGCTCTCGCTGGAGCATTTAGCACCATGACGCTGGCCCCTCCGGCGTCCACCGACGATTGGTACATGGATTCTGGCGCGACTGCCAATATGGCTTCTCAGACTAGTATACTATCCCACTCTGAACCACCCTCTCCTTCCACCCCCTTCCATCATCATTGAAGATGGGACACTGTTACCAGTCACAGCCACCGGCTCCACTCACGTTGGTCCTCTCCGTCTTGATAATGTTCTTGTATCCCCCTAGATAATCAAAAACCTTGTCTTTATGCGTCAATTCACCACCGATAATAATTGTTTCGTCGAATTTGACCCTTTTGGTTTTTCTGTGAAGGACATTAGGACCAGGACCATGACCGACAGGTGCAATAGCTCCGGGCCTCTCTACCTCCCTTGGCAACCCTTCCTCCTGGCATTGTTCTAGTCACTCCGTCGGACAATCTTCACGGAATATGCACGCGTGCTAAAGCTGGTTTTCAATAGCCTCGCCTGAATCTCCA
Organism: Zizania palustris; assembly: GCA_019279435.1. Lineage (NCBI taxonomy): Eukaryota > Viridiplantae > Streptophyta > Magnoliopsida > Poales > Poaceae > Zizania > Zizania palustris. Next base: position 46,548,060 of record JAAALK010000079.1, read on the forward strand.
GGCGGTCACTGTCTCACCAGTGGCCACCTCATATCGTCGAGCCTTAGATGACCCGCACTGGATCCGTGCAATGGATGATGAGTTTCGATCTTTGGTTGACAATGGCACTTGAACTCTAGTACCTCAGCCTCCTCGTGCAAATATTGTCACCAACAAGTGGATTTTCAAGCACAAGCTTAAGTCCGATGGTAGCCTCGACAGCTACAAAGCCCGCTGGGTGCTTCGTGGTTTCACACAATGACCTAGCGTCGACTTTGATGAGACATTTAGCCCGGTGGTCAAGCCAGCCACAGTCCACACTGTTCTCAGCTTAGCTCTGTAACGTGACTGGCCTATTCATCAATTGGATGTCAAGAATGCCTTCCTGCATGGCACTCTTTCAGAGACAGTCTACTGCACTCAACCATCTAGCTTTGTTGATCCGGCACGCCCCGACCACGTCTGTTGTCTAAACAAATCGTTGTATGGGATCAAGCAGGCTCCTCGTGCATGGTACAGTTGCTTTGCTGCTCATTTGCAGTCACTTGGTTTTCTGGAGGCTAAGTCCGACACCTCCATGTTTATCCTTCGTCGCAGGTCAGAGACAACTTATATTCTTCTATACATGGACAACATTGTTTTGACAGCATCATCCATCTGGGTTCTTCAGCAGATCATCGCCTCTCTTGAGGCGTCCTTTCCTATGAAGGATCTTAGGCCACTCCAGTATTTCTTGGGCATCAACGTGATTCGCTCACCTACTGGCATGTTGCTCTCACAGTGTCAGTATGCTCTCGAGATTCTAGAACGTGCTGGGATGACTGCCTGCAAATCTTGCTCCACTCCGGTTGACACTCAGGCTAAGATGTCATCAGAAGGTGCACCTATAGCTGACCCGTCTGAGTACCGCAGCTTGGTTCACACTCTTCAGTATATGACCTTCACCAGACCAGACATACAGTATGTTGTTCAGCAGGTCTGTTTGCATATGCATGACCCTCGAGAGCCTAATCTCACTGCCGTGAAGCGTCTCCTCCGCTACCTGTAGGGCACCGTCGACCTCAGTCTCTTGCTTGGACGTACCTCGCCCTCTACACTCACCTTCTACATAGATGCAGATTGGGCGGGTTGTCCCGATACGCGCAAGTCCACCTCCGACTATGCTGTGTTTCTCAGTGACAATATCGTCTATTGGTCCAGTAAGCGCCAACAGACTGTGTCACGTTCTAGTGCCGAGGCCGAGTACCGAGCTTTTGCCAATGGTGTCACCGAGGCTACCTGGCTCCGTCAACTTCTCCAAGAGCTGCATCATCCACTTCAGCGAACGTCGCTTGTTTACTGTGATAATGTGAGTGTTGTCTACCTCTCGAGTAATCCGGTGCAACACCAGCGCACCAAGCACATTGAGATTGACCTTCACTTCGTCTGCGAACGCGTCGCTGCCAGGAATGTTCGCGTTCTTCATGTACCCACCACCTCCCAGTTCGCCGATATCTTCACTAAAGGGCTTCCATCCACTATTTTTTGGAGTTTCGGTCTAGTTTGAATGTCTGTTCCACCGACGTTCACACTGCGGGGGGTGTTAGACAGGATAGCTTCGGGACGTTGTGTCCCCCCAGTTTTCTCTCCTTTAATCTAGGCTAGCCTCCTGTTCTATTGCTATAAGCGAGCAGCGCTACGTCTATATATTGTAATCCACTAGTATGAATCAATTAAGCCGTGTTTACCACAATTCATACACGTCTTCACAAAGCAACGGTCCTGATGGCACGCTTCCTAAGGCACTAGAGAAATTGTGGTCGTCAGCTTGATGCGGATGACATAAGATTGTTGAACAAGCGCTGGAAAACTTGTGCAGTGGGGTTTATGGTCGAAGTGTCCCGTGCATAGATCAAGCGCAGTCCAGCGGCGCACTTAATGACAAAGCAGAAATCCTGGAGTGAATGAACTCAACACTACAAATAAATAAAAACAGCAAATCAAACTTGCAATGGCTGAGCAAATGGAAAAATCAGAACTCAACTAAACAATCACACGACTCAGGTGGTGGCTTCAAAACGCAAAGGGACAAGCAGGAAAAACGACAGCAACACAGTAAAACTGCTAGCGTGGGCTAAATCCAATTGGTGGATCCACTGGTTGTAGTGGCACATGGACCAAGGGGAACGACGGCTTCCATGCGAGTAGAGAAGGCGTTGTGTGTGCCTGTTCCGAAGATACTAAGTGTCTTGTCCCTGCCTTGAGCCATGCACGCGTACCCCGAGCACAGGCTGGCTAGGCCTGGGAGATGTGCAGGCGTGGATGGCAGCTCCCAGCTGGAGGCGTGGCGCTAGAGAGGAAAGAAAACTAGTGCTGCTACAAGCGAAGCAGCAGCACACGGAGAAAACTGCGGGTGCCTGTGCAGGTCTCAACCCCTCACACTTATACGGCCAGACTCAGCTGCTTGGTGTAGCACACGGCAGGATATCGGCGTGTAGATCGAGCCCTAACGTAGGAGAAAAGCATGGAGGCAATGAGACCTCTGGTGGTTGGTAGCCAGCGACCGAAGAAAATCGCTGGTGGCATCTGGTAGGGGAGAAGGAGATAGTGAACACAATTTTTCTAATTTGAAAATGGATTCCAAAAATATTGATTTGAAACCCTAGGTCTTAAGGCTTTTTATAGCCTATATAAAATAAAGGTAAAGATTCAAATACCCCTAAGGTATTTTTAGGGTATTTTTACAGACTCAAGGCCCGAAGTGCAAAAAGGTAAAAAACACTTAATATAGATATTTTATCTTATGCTATGTTTTCGTAACTTCCACGTCAACGCATCATATCGGTTGATATTCACGTGTACGGCTGATGTGATTGTTAGTTTTACGACAAAACCGTCAAAGCGCTTGCTACACTTGCATCAGGTACCTAGATTGGACCACCATAACCCCGCAACTCTCTTAGAATGGCAATCACCCATATATCTACCTTAGTCACACCAACCAACACCACAACAAGTCACTTGGCGCCCTTACGTCATGTACCCGGATTGGACCACCATGACCTCACCGTTCCCTCAGCCTGGCAATCGCCCGTTTGTGTACCTTAGTCACATGACCAAGCCATTGCAAGTTCTCTTCCTTCAAAGTGACTCCCTTCGGAGTCCCCTTCAAAGTACCTCCCCTCAGAGGGCTTCCTCCTATTCTCTTCTCCGTTGACAATCACTCATCATATAGGAGCCATGAGGCCCACAGTCTTCACCATGGCTCCTCAATTATACATTTTGAATCTTGAGGAGACACACGTTTATAACATTAATACAAAGAAACAAAGACTCAATAATTTGAATCGTACCTATAGATGGCATTGTCGTTTGGGTCATATAAATGAGAAGCGCGTGCAAAATCTTCATAAAGATGGTCTTTTGGAGTCATTTGATTTTGAATCATATGATACATGTGAGTCTTTTTACTTGACAAAATGACAAAGATGTCTTTCACTGGTCAAAGTGAAAGGGTGAATGAGTTGTTGGCCATTGTACATATTGATGTATGTGGACCGATGAGTCGTATAGCTAGAAGTGGTTTTCAATACTTTATCACTTTTATTGATGACTTGAGTAGATATGGTTATATCAACTTAATAAGGCACAAGTGGGAATCCTTTGAAAAGTTTAAGGAGTTCCAAAATGAGATACAAAATCATATGGGCAACACAATCAAATTTCTACGATCTGATCACACAGGTGAATTTTTGAGCCATGAGTTTAATGACCATCTAAAGCAGTGTGGAATTGTTCCATAACTGACTCCACCTGACACGCCTCAATGGAATGGGGTTTCTGAGCGAAGGAACCACACTTTTTGGACATGGTCCGATCGAGGATGAGTCATGCTTATCTTCCATTATCTTTTTGGGGACTCACTTTAGAAACTATCGCTTTCACGTTAAATAGAGTTTCATCTAAGTTAGTAGAGAAGAAAACATATGAGATGTGGTCTGGGAGGTGTCCCGGTTTGTCTTTTCTACACTGCTTCAAATGATCACTAAACTCATAGAAATTTAATTATCTTGCCTTTGCTTGTATGTTTTTGTACCTCATTTTTAAACTCCTTGAACTTTTCGAAGGACTTCCACTTATGCCTCATCAAGTAGACATAACCATATCTACTAAAGTTATCGGTAAAAGTGATGAAGCACTGAAAACCACCTCTTGTGACATGGCTCATTAGTCCACACATCAGTATGTACTATGTCCAATAGCTCACTTGCCCTCTCACTCTATCTAGTGAAAGGTATCTTTGTCATTTTGCTAAGTATGCAAGTCTCATATGTGTCATATGATTCAAAATCAAATGACGCCAAAAGTTCATTACTATGGAGCTTCTACACACGCTTCTCATTTATATGACCCAAACAACAATGCCAGACGTAGGTAAGATTCAAATCATTGAGTTGTTGTTTCTTAGTATTAATGTTATAAACACCATAGAGCATACCATTCGAGAATATTGAACAACATTTGTTCTTTATCATGAACTCATAACCTTCTTCCTCCAAACATGAAGAAGAGATCATGTTTTTTCCAAACGCTAGAACATAATAACAATGATTCAATTCTATAACTAATCATGAGGGTAGTGACAAAGAGTAAATGCCGATGGTCAATGCTGCAACCTTTGAACCATTGCCGACACGAATATCTAGTTCACCTACTGCACTCTTTCTTGACCTACTCAGTCCTTGCAACAATTTGCAAGTATGTATCATCGACCCGATAACAAATACTCACGAATCATTTGGATGAGTAGCAAGATTGATTTCAATAACATTTATACTTGAAGTAGAAGCGAAAGTCCTACTTCCCTTCTTCTTCCAAATTTCTTCCAAGTACAATTTGCAATTCCTGAACCATTGACTAGTTTTGCAGGCAAACAAGGACACTGAGGTACCATACCTCTTAGCCTATGTTTGGCTCTCAAAAATGTCTTGGTGTCCTATAATCATATTATGGACATTGTTGTTCTCATCTTGCTTCCAAAGCTTAGAGGACAAACAGGCAGGTATGAGACAACTTACATTAAGTGACTCATTTGAGTGCTTCTCACAAGCCCTCCCATCAACTAGTTCAACATGATTGTACTTCTCTAAAACATTATCCTTTTCCTTTCGCTTGAGAACACTTCTCAAGTTTCTAAACCAATCAATAAAAATTGTTCTAAAAAGAATCGATCGCAAAATAAAAAATAAAGTGTTCTTAACAGTTGGTGCCATGATCTACAAAAGATTAAATGTAGGGTTCAACACTATGCAATGTTTATCTTCTATCCAATAAAAGATGTTCCACTATTTTAAAACTATCACTTTCCCTAATGACTAATAGTGGTGCAAAATCCATATTCATTCTAACTCCTAGTGAGCTTTGACATCACTGCTAGAAGCTAGGTGACATAATTAAGCAATGCTTTGCAAATCACATCATATGCGACTCTTGTCATTGGAGAAGCATCCAATGCTCTACGCCAACTCTATGCCCTAAGGCCCAAATCCATTTTGATAGTCTCGTTAAGCAAACCAATACTATGTGTGCGGAAGTCTGACCTCCACCCCAACTGGTCAAGATAAAAGATAGCACTCTGCGTTGACAGACCCACTATCGATGATCGATATCCTTGGTGGGTGCAGCTATTGAAAAGAGCATCAATACTTAATTTTCAGAGGGAAAACTATTCTAGCAAGGTAACATCCCTAGCGCGCATGAAACATGCAAGAATAGTATAATAGGAACATGAAAAGTATCACATGCAATCATATTAATTGTGACATAGCATGACCCTCTTCACATGACGATCTCCATCTCCATGGCTCTTGTCATTGAGTGTGTGCTTCCGGCCTCCAGGAACTGTACTAGTCTATCACTATAGCACATATACTAGTTACATGAGCCGAAGCAACAATTCTCGACACGCAGGTCACAAATGTACACCAGCCTTGGCTGTAAATATTAATGACACACATGCCATATTTTAATTTACATTAATTGCATGCATGTCATACATCACATTATCAAGGTCATGCCAGTCACATCATTCTCTACAAAACAAAGTTAGGGAAAGAATCTAGAAGTGACTGAACTAGATCAGAACTTCCAATTCCAAATCAGAACTTCCGACTACAATATTGCTCTCTATATCGATTAAAAACCGATATCAGAACTTCTGATCCACCGAAACTTCTGATCCATATCGGAACTCCTGAAAGAAAAATTGCTCTCTGTATTGAATCATATTCAATATCAGAACTTCCGATCCGACAAACATCGGAACATCAGATCTGGCATCGAAACTTCCAATTTTCCGTAGACAAAAAACAAATATAATCTATTTTTCCACCATGTATCACAATACATGAGGGATCTAAATCAAACACTATGCACGTAGGCTTTGATACCACTATAGGGGAAAGGGGAAGCTATGCTAGCCGGCAATTTCAAATTTTTTCCCCGAAGACTAGGAAGCATGTGCGTGTAGGATCATAGATCGGTATCTTCTAGCACAAGACATGTTAGGTGCAGCAGAAGAAGATGTTGGGGAAACACATCCTCGCTTATCCTCACCTCTCTCCGGCCGTTCCCCGGTGATCCAATCGATGAAGACAACATTTTTGTTCACATGAAGAAGTCCACGAGCAGTCCTATTGGAGCAATGCCTCCATGGTATCCACACGTACAGGGATAAAAACCTTCCCACGATGGCGTGCTAGCATCGTACGTGAGAAATGGAAGATTTCTCAATCTCAACTTTTGAGATCAAGAAAGGGAGGAGAGGAGTTCTTGGTGTGCTGATGAGAAACCATGTTGAAGAGCATGGTTCTTATGCTCCAGATGTGATGAGTGATTGTCAACGGAAGTCAAGAAGAGACATGAAGACCTGCCGTGTCTAGGGCGGGTGTGACTCAGGTACATGGGCAGCGAGCGACAGCCGGGCAGAGGAGCCGCGGAGTCGGGCTGGCCCAATCCGGGTACATGGGCTAGGAGTGGCAGAGGATCCACTATACTATTGATCGGGTTTGACTCAGGTACACGGGCGGCGAGCGATTGCCGAGCTGAGGGAGCTGCGGGGTCGGGTCGGTCCAATCCGGGTACCCGGTGCGAAGACGGTGGACGCTTTGTCAGTTTAGGCGCAAAACTGACAACCGATGATTATTTTGATTTAGGATATTAATATTTAGTTTTTAAGTCCAGAATATTTGTTATTCGAGTCAGGTATTTTTTAGGGTATTTTAGTAATTTCAAATTTTATTTTAGAGTCAGTGTAATTTATCCTAGGGGTAAATTAGTCTTTTCCACGGGAATCAGCAGCGCTGCACGGCTTCAACGGCTATTTTATTTTGCGCACGAAGTTCAAGGGAAAGGCAGTAGCGGGAGCTGTTTCTTCATCGCGCGGGCTCAAGGGATTTGCTGCAGCGGCAAGCCACACGGCAGAGTAAAATTCAATGGGCGAAGCATTCAGCCAATTGTTTCTCAAGCACGCGGATCGAGGCAACACAGACGCACAGCAATTCTGGCCGGGCCCCACGGGTAGCCCAGCAGTGCAGGGCAGGCACCAGTATTTTTCTTCCATGGCACGATGTCACGCAGCTATTTGTGTTGTCACATCTCTCGCGTGCGGCAGCAGCCTTCCATTGGCGTTTTGCATGCAGCGGCTGGGAAAAGCAGCATGGCAGGCACGCGCTCTCGGTATTTCCACGACGAGTTGGTCTCTGGTTGTGTCAGGCGGCGAACAGATCTAATATGGCATGCTCGGCGACGTCAACAGATGCAGGTAATTAATCTAATCTTCTATTTTCTAGGTAGATTAGTTAAATAAATAATCATCTATTAATTAATTAGCTGAAAATCTGTTTAGAAATTTTGTTGTTAATTTAATCTGCAAAATATTATTAGTACTCGCATAATTTCTATTTAAATATTTTTAATTTGCTCATATAAAAAGAAAAAAATATTATTAGTCGCAGTAATATTTTTATTCTAGTTTTTACGTGCAATATTTTAGGTTTATTTATGAATTAATTTTTGAATGATCCATGTTTTATTCATTTGATTAGTATTTTATTTCTAGACTAGAATATAAATATTTCGTGATATATCTAGGTGTTTTTATTCACTGTAGTATTTCTATTTAGTTTATCTTTAATATCATTTTAATTAGGACACCGGTCATTTTTAGGCTAGACAACTTTAGTTCCTGTAATTTGCTTTGCTAATATTATTTGTCTGGTTAAGTTCATTTGGGTGTTGGGATTAGGTCATAGTTTGTTTCGTAAGAAATTTTTAGGCGCCCATTCACCCCTCCCCCTCTGGTCGCTACTTTCGGTCCTACAGCTGGGTTTAGATCTCATCTAAACAATGAATAACTTGATATCCAAGACCTTTTCCTCCTCTATTTATATAGAGGTGAGAGCCCTGGTCTCCAACAATTTGAAATCAATAGATTGGCCTTAAACAATTCGAGACCTAACAGATCCAATCTATTATGCCCGGATTGGACTGTCTGATCCAATATCAGAACTTCCGATTCGGGCTCTCGGACTCCAATTACAGGTAGCATCATAACTTCTAATACCTCCTATCGAAACTTCTGATCAGTGCATTTTTTCCCGATATGCATCAGAACTTCTAGTTTCAACTCTCTGTCTCTAATTAGAAATTATCAAAACCTCCAATACCATATCGGAACTTCTGATTTTAGCTCTCTATTTCCAATTCAAAAAATAATCTGAACTTCCAATTCAACCGGAATTTTCTTGGGCATTGTTCCTTCACCAACACCCACAAGCTTGTGGTCTTTGATTCTTTCTTCTCTCGTGGTTTCGGGTTGCCAGTCCATCCTTTTCTTCGATGCATCCTCCACCATTATGTCATTTCCTTTTGCATTTTGAATCCCAACTCCGTTCTCCACCTTGTCATATTTTTCCACATGTGCGAGGCTTTTCTGGGGATTGAACCCCATTTCAACCTATTCCATCATTTTTTCTGCGAATGGGCATCCGGTGGCTAGGTGGTTAGTGGTTGCGGGCTCTAGCTCCACAACGAGAAGGTGACAGAGTATATTCCGGTAGTGCTTATGACCTCCAACATGGGTTGGCACTCAGACTAGTTTTACATGGTCAACCATGAGCCATCCTTGTCACCAGAGATCGATCGAATGCCAAAGACAACGCTCACTTGGACCAACCATTGCTCATCAGAAGAGCAGGGGCATGTCAATGAGTTGGTGGAGTTGGTATGGTAGCTTCGAGGGGCAATCTCACAGGCTTCCATGTGATGGTGAATTTCATGCTTCGCAGGATCCAGCTGCTAAAGTAGCGGCTTCATCCAGCCTTTGAGTACTTAGGTCCAACAGAGCCAACTAGGGCGTCAGCCGAGGTGCTGTCGAACGTTGAGGCAGAGGCGAGGGCGCGGAACGTCTTTGCCAACAAATTGGATGTTAAAGTCACCCCTATCCTCACCCTTTCAAACTCAGCAGTCCTTGACTGAAGGTAAGTTATTTTTTATTTTACGAGATGATCTTGAAGATGATTAATAACCCCTGAGTACTGACCTCGTGATATGCAGGGTCACGAGGTTGTCATCTCTTTACCCCCACCACTAGAGCATCCTCGGGTAGTCGGGCATAAAGACTTTGACCCATGTGCTGAGTCGAAGGGATCGGCGGAGGCCTCGCCTCGCCAGAGGTCGATCAAGGCCTCATCTAGGGCTGCGGTGAGTGATAAGATGCCGCAGGGGCCACCAAAGATCCTTTCATCCTTTCTCGGAGAGGCAGGTGCTAGCTCGGAGACTTCTGCGATGACGACAGCGTTCGTCGGGGCCACGACATCATCATCCTCCATGTCTACACCACCTCCTCCTTCACCATCGTGGCCACCACTTTCTTCTCCAATTCTGCCAATGGTGTTTAAACCTAGTGCGGGTCCCAGTTCACGGATGAAGAAGTTGATCTTTCGGTGATCAAAATGGTAAAGGACGTCGGAGTGTATTCAATCTTATTGATTGGTTTATGTACCTCTCTTGACTTCTTTTCTACAGTGTTGATCCATTGACATTGCCTGACCCACATATGGTCATAGCGGCCAACGTCAGCATCACGACCACCGACAAAGTGGTCTATGTGGCGCCAATGGAGCAATTCGGGGCTCGGAGGTCTCCCGACCTCCTGAGCATAAAAGGTGATGGCGCAGAACCACCGAGTGCCGAGGCGCCATTGATAGAGGGTGTGGCGGCATCTGGGCCTCCTCCGCTAGGGAGCCTAGTGGATCTGCCACTAGCAGCCGGGACTACCGTGGAGGATGCCGCCATAGCAGCAAAAGGTTTGCCCACGCCTACCGTCGCGGTCGGGGAGGCACCATGATCTCTGCTTTTCCTCTAACCAGGCAGTCGGAGGGGAGTGTGATTGAGGGCTTAGAGTCACTCAAGCATCATAGCCAAGAAACTCTAGTAAATCATCTTGTGAGAGTCATGCATACTTCTTCATGGATGCCGATATTGATTCAAGTCTTCACGCAGGTCTCGGTCGGCTGCCTAGGAGAACAGCTGGTTTAGAAGAATGCAGAGCTAAACCAGAAGGACGGCGAGTTGGCAAGGTTGGAGAGAGAGAACAATATTCTCCGTGAGCAGCTTGAACTCCAATCCGACAGTGACTCCTTGGCTTTTAAATGATTTTTTGTTGTAGAACGGGCGTAATTTGCCTTTGAATATTGTAGAATTTTTAGCATCGGGAGAATGTCTTGATATGGTTGCTATGATGGAAAACCAATCGATCGGCGAGGCAGAGCAAGCTGTGGCTGAGAGGAATGTGGCTCTGGATAAGTTGGAGAAGGTGAAGAAGCAACTCACTGAGTCTGAAGCCTTCACTAAGAAATGGTTCGGTGAGTTCAAAAGTATGAATTTCTTCTCTTACTTCCTTTCTTTTGCCCAATTTTGCTGATATATGCTCCAAGTGTTTGCTTTGCTTTGAAGAGCTTCATCGCCAACTAGGGGCTTAGTTCGTTGACATGGAGTAGTGTTTGTCCAGCACTCAAAAGTGTTTGTATATTTACTAGAAGAGTGTCGAGAATCTGGTCAAGATGATTGACGATGGACCCCACAACTCGCGGTGGTGGGCGTAGGAGTCACTGTCCTGACTCGAGGGAGTGGACAAGCGTATATGGTAGACAACTTGAGATTTTGCAAGAACGGCAACCGTTCACACACTCGGAATTGTCTGGGCATTGTATCCATTAGCCTAGTTGGATTATATCTGAGCGGGGTGGCCGGTGAACATCAGCGAGTCCGACGTCGAGCATATTTATGCCAAGGTCAGGGAGACTGCTGACGTCTTGATATCGGACATTGAGATTTATCCTCTAGCACCTACCGAGTAAAATAAAAAATGTATACAAGATGTTTTTGTATATGACGAAAACATTTTGCAAGTAATGCATTATTTTGTTTCAATATGCTCTGAGACTGACTAGTCGTGATCTTTTGACTATATGATGCAGCTTAGGTTCATTAGCATAGGGAAACTTTGGCCACATGCACGCTATTCAAAACTGTTGGTGTCACATATAATCGTAAGATAACACAAAACTAGTCGGAAGAGCCTCAAAAAAAGAGGGCAACACTTAAGCCATTGGAAAGAGGTCAATTCCACTTAGCTAGAGCAGATCGTGGATATAGAGTGGAAGATCGTTAAATCCTAAAAAAAGCTTAAGGGTCAACATTTTGAATGTAATGCAATCTTTCACTTTTGTCTTGCATGGAGTCCTACTGATCATGATCGTTTGACTATATGATGTAGCTTAGACTCATTAGCGTAGGGAAACTTTTGCCACATACACGCTATTTAGAGTCGTCAGCATTACATATGATCATAAGATAACACAAAATCAGTAGGAAAAAGGTGACTCTTAAGCAATCGGAAATGGATCAGTTCGACTCGGCCAGAGCGGATCGTGGATACAGAGTGAAATATCATGATAATTCGGAAAGAAACTTAAGAGTCGATGAGTATATGGAAATTCAATTTGAAATTGAATATTTTAATAAATTCTTGCGAGTGTTAAAGACTTAGCTAGAGATCACCGGTAATGGGGGTATCAAATCTCATGAATTTCGGTGATTGGAGCCCGATGGAGGAAGTCTTTATGGAGCCAAAACGTCAGGCTTGTCAAATGTCCAATCAACCGGGCCATTTTCAAGGCGAGTTGATGGATTATTTTGACCGTGAAGGCGACAGATGTGGATGTTGCCTGGTGCATTTTGGGGCTTTGATGGAGCAATTTTTGGCATAAAATTTATAACGTCCCACCATTAGTGGGAAGCTAGCGATTTGCTTCTAATCTTCTAGATCCGTCCTATAAATAGGCACCCTCGGCGTCGGTTTCTCCAACATCCTTGCTTCAGTTTCTTAATGCTTTTCTTCTTCCACCTTTGAACACTCAACTCCTCAAAGTGCCTCTTATTTGGTCAAAGAGATTGAGTTCTCTGATGACTTGGCGTCATGGCTTTAGAGCATGCTATCAGGAGCCACCAGACTTCGGGTGAGTGTCTTTGTCCTTTATGTTCCACAACTTTCCGCATCATTACTGATTGAGTATTGATGAACTTCTTGTAGGAACATCTGGAGAACACCTTTGTAGACTAATCGAAGTTGTGCTGTGAATGCTCAGATTGTAGAAGCAATATTGGCGTCGGTGTTTAGTGATAGGATTGCGAGCCCATGTGGCGACCTTATGGCGGTACGTTGAGCTCTGCTGCGGCCAAGCGAGCCCCTATGGTGACCTTACGATGGTGCGCTGGAGTGGGCTATTACCCATGTGGCACCTGCTACCTCGTGAGGTTAGAGCTATGCAGCGGGGTGATGTGAAGAAGGAAGCCCTCTTGAGTAGATAAAATGCTCGGCTTTCATCTTCTCCATCCCCTTCTCCATGGAGCTCGGCAGGCTAGGTCAGTGGCTTGCTAGCTCGTGAATGCTCCCACACGGCCTGTGTGTAAACCGTGTGGTGGAGCTACATCCGAGCAGTGATGTTCGAGCTCATATCATAGTACTTATGTGACACAGGTGTCAGTGAAGAAGATCACCCGCTCTTAGAGAATGTCCTAGTGAGAGGCGGGTCTTCGACGCAGCCATTGATCTTGGAACTTATCACCATGGGCAGCTCGATCTCGAAGCTGATGGTGTCATAGACATCGAAGGCATCCGTGAGGGAGAACTCACTAGCGGACCAGGCGACGTCCTCGGAGATTGACCACCCTGCTCGACGAGTCGACAGCATGTGTTGAAAAATATTTTTTTCACATGGCCTTTGCCGACTCGCAGGGTTTCTCATACTTGGGAATGCTCTAGTACTACGTATATACAGTGTAGTGGAGCTACATCTGAGTAGCCTTGATGTTGTTTAAGCAGATAAAAAGTAGTGTAGAAGAAACTTTTGTATGTGTACATCTCTTGGAAATGTAATAAAGATTTCTTCATTATCAATACTTCTATCTGTTTGACTGCATACAGTGTTGAAAAGTGACTTTATCGATATAGCCTAGGTCTGTATAGCGCAAGGAACTTAGGTTGCATGCACGTTGTTTAGAATCATCAGCGTCACGAATTGTCGAGTGACAAACTATAGTAGTCAGGACGAAGACAAATGCTTTTAAAAGCCTCCGAGCAGGCAAACAACCTTGACAATGCCTACGTCAGAGCGGATCTTGAATACTTTAGTCAAAGTAGTCGTTCACAACTGCCCAAATGCAAAGCAAGCCCAAAAAGAACTTTGAGAGTTCTTAGGGTGATATCAACCATTTTGGCGTAGCTCGAACTCGTTTAGCGTAGCGAACTTAAGAAGCATGCACACTGTTTTGGAACCGTCTCCACTAAACATGGTCGGGATATGATGCCGACACTCTCGGAGAGTGAAAGACATCTAGGCGATCTGGAGAGACCAACAATAGTTGGGTTAGAGAGGGTCATGAGCGCTCGACTAGAATGGTAATATTGTGGGCGCTCGTGCCGAGGAGAAAAAGTGAAGCCCAAAAGAAAATATATTTATTGAAATATCAAAGATTTATCTTGATTAATGATAAAAAAATCGGAGATGTTTGATGTTCCAAGAGTTCACCAACTTCTTGCCATCCTCATGCATCAGGCGGTATGACCCTGGATGGGTGACTTCGGCGATAATGAAATCTCCTTCCCATGGAGCCGAGAGCTTATGGGAGCCGACCACCGATTGTACTCGGCGGAGGACCAGATATCCGACTTGGAAGAAACATCCCTAGATGTTCTGATCACGGTACCTTCATAGGACTTGCTGATACCAGAAAACCTGAATTGAAGCGGCCAACCTAGCCTCCTCAAGACTATCGATGTCTTCTTCTTCAGTTTGTTCGGCCGTGCCTTCTTCATATTGGAGAATCTTGGGACTTTTACGTGGCATGTCCACTAGCAAAATAGATTATGATCCGTAGACCACGTTAAGCGCTCAGTTGCCACAATGTTGATGGCGTTGATGCGACAAGCCTTCAACTTCTGCTGATGTCTAGATTTTGAGTCAATCGTCCCCCTGAATAGCATGGAGATTGTTCTCGTGGGCTCTGGGAAGTCATTCTCCATCGATGGAGTTGTTGACACGAAAAAACACCAAACGCACTGATGTCGATCTAACGATCCAAATGTGTGTGGATACTGAGGTGTAAACCCCCAAGCATCACACAACACCGACGTCACGTTTCGATGATCCTTAAATAGTGGTAAGGAAATAACGGAGTCGCCGGTCAATCAAACAAGTATTTAGAAATAGTGTTCAATTAACCGATGTGTGAGAAAGTAAATAATTAAACCTAATCAGAAACAATTAAACCTAATCAGCTAGCCTAAACCGATTAAACCTAACAGAAGCTACGCGGTCGGACCGGCCTAGGATTGCCTATAAGACCGACCAGGGGACTGTGGTCAGACTAGCCTACAGGCGGTGGTCGGACCGGCAGTACAAAGAGGGTGCGCTAGAACCTGCTTGCACACCGCCGGTCGGACCGACCGTGTGCCATCGGTCAGACCAGCGCGTGTTAGCGATGGGATTACGGCATGGTACAGCCCGGTCGGACCGACCTGTCAATGCCCGTCGTACCGACAGTGACAGATCCAATCGCCTAGGTCCTCCGGCGATAGTCTTTCTGTTGGTGCCTTTGCCTGAAACTTCTTGGCGAAAATAAGAGAGATGAAACACTGCAAAAACACCAAAAAACCAGAGGTAACTCGGCCAAGAGACCGAATTATCGGTAAAAACCGATAAAACGATAGAAATCTGTTACATGGATGAAATGGACGATTCACGTGCGAACCGACAAGGACTTACCGTGATTACGACGCGGTGGATGGATGGTTTACAGCGCAAACCAGCAAATATGGACGTGCTAAGCTAAACCTAGGGCAAGGAAAGTAGATTGAATGTAAATGCGATTCAAGGTAAATAATAGATTGGATCTATTAGGGCTTTAAGGGGGCCTCCTTGAATCGGCCTTGCCTCTATTTATAGAGGTTGGTCATGAGTTTTTGAGCTCTATTCTGAGTTGGACACGGGTTCCAAGTCATTGATAATTAATTAGAGACAAAATAGACCCAAAATTAGCTAATCTGAATCGGATACAGATTGGGCTGGTCTGACCGAACCCATATGGCCGGTCTGACCGGGCCTACATGGCCGGTTGGAACGGCCTTTGCTAGGTCTTGGCACATTTTCGGCCCAAATTACCAAAAAGTGATATTTTGACAATATTTACCATTAATTCCTTTTTGCTATCAATAGGAGCATCATCTTTCCTCTTTCCCTTGTCGAACTTATTTTCCTTGTCATCCTGACGACGCTTATAAAGTTTGGGGTTTCTCCCCGCTTCCTTCAATATCTGATTCTCTAACTAAAAGCAACGACGAGTTGTGTGGTTACTATTAGGATGAATAATGCAAGGTTTGTTGAGCAATTCCTGTAATGCTGAGTCATCTTGGCCTCATGGTCGGGCGCTGTGGCTGGTGACCATGACTTCTTTCCCCTTCCTCTTCTTGTCCTTTTATCGAAGAGAGGGATCAAGGTTGTCGTGACCTCGAGGTACGGGCGACCGATGATGTGTTGGTGATCGGTGTTGCTCCTTCTTCTTGTCTCCGCCGAATCCTCATTAATTTGGGAACATTTGCTCTTGTTCGGTGTCTTCAGCGTTGGCGAATTGCTTGGCGATGGTGATCATGTGGCCAGGATTACTTGTCTCATACATCACCAGATGGCGAAATAGTTCTAATGGTTTCCTTAGGCCATCTTGAAAGGTGGTTATCATGTCGGCGTCGGAGATACCAGCGACGGTGTTGTGCCTCTCGGAGAATAGGCGAATATATTCCCTTAGGGACTCTCCTTCCCTTTGGAGAATTTGGCACATGTCGTGTAGTGAGGAAGACCTCTACCACATTCCTTGATAATTGGCGATGATGGTTTCACACAAATTATCCCAGGAATTGATGGAACTTTCGGGGAGCGAGGCAAACTAGCTAACAACGGATGTAGACAGCATAACAGGGAGGTAGTTGACTAAGACATCTTGGTCTCCTCCAGTTGCATGAATTGTTGTATAATTCAACCGTAGCAACTAGGACTAGTCAGTCTTGCCATTGTACAACGTGACCCCCATCGGGCGGATGTTGCGGGGCCATTGGACCCATTGGAGATGTTCGGAGAAAGCGAGGAAGCCATTATGGTGCAAAATATTGGGGTCGGGATGGTTCACCCCCGGTGTGCCATTATCTTGGTCGTATTGTTCGGGGCAACGTAACTCTCTGTGCTCTCGTTCTTGTCAACGACAAACGATGGCATTAGGTGCATCGAGTTGATTATTGATGATGTGACGAGCATCACCAATGTAGGAGTTTCCTCTGTGCTCGCTTTGGTGATCACGTTCTGACCATCTGGAGGATCGAGAACGTGAACTCTAGTCCAAAGACTGAGGTTGGTGGGAGGGCGCTGGCTCAACCAGTTGAGTAGCCACTGACTGGGCCATGGCTCGAGCCCTTTGGAGCTCGGCCGTATCAGGGAGCACAGCTAATGTCCTATCGATGGTGACTTTGTTCGCCATGGGCATGCAGTACATGTCATGACTTCAAAATCCATAGTGTACGCAGCTTGTTCACCCAATCGAGAGGTTCCAGCCTCAGCACGGGTCATCGTTCAGCGATCATGCTTAGCGATGTTTCTCCTTTGACACTCACGCCGACGAGTTATGGATTCAGCATCATCGAAGGGCTCATCTTCTGAGATAGCTCCCATGACCATCATGATGGTGATTGAAGGCAAATCTTGGTGGAGTGAAGGAACCAGGTGGCGAGGTCACTCTGCTACGACCATGGAAAATTGTCGTCGCTGAATGGTGCACCCTCCGGAGTTGGCGAAGATGACGTAGTCGGAGGGTGAGTCGATGACAACCTGCGGACGAGCCCTAGGTGGAGCCGGCCGCTTGGGCACATAGGGGCCCCAAGGAGATGCTTTAGGCGGAGCAAGCCACTTGGTTGCTTGGGCCGATGGCAGGAATGTTGCCATGGTTCGTGAAGCTTTTGCCTCCCCCAGTGAGGCGATAGTTGGAACCAGTTGGTTCATGGGATCCCCAATGAAATTTATACTTTCAAAGGTGATCGTGGTGCTCGTTGGCACCTTGGTGTTAACTATGTAAATGACTGTCATTGATTTGATCTATGGATCACAAAACTCCACCCCTACCTGGCACGCCAACTGTTGTTGCGTGAGAACAACAATAGCCTACGGGGATACCCGCAGTGTGATTTGTATAGGTAGGAAAGAGAGTCGTGAAGGTGATTCAATGGTCACCTCGACGGACGAGGCAAAAGAGAGGGGACTCAGGCGTTTAGGCGGGTTTAGGCTTCCTAGAGGATAATAGCCCTACTCTTCTATATGTGATTAAGGGGATGTGCTCTCCCTTCCGAATGTCGAGAGGGAAAGCAGCTAAAAATGAGTCCTCCCTTTCTTTTTTGTGTGTGTATATTTTTCTGCCTTAGGGGCTCCCTCCGATCCCTTCATATGAGAGGGATTGAGGGTTACAAATGATGATAAATTACCCCACTAATGACTGAGAAAACAACCAGGTAATGGGTGATAATTGTTAAGAGTAACTGTTACAATTTATGATGATGGCCTTAATGGTAATTGAAAATGTCCTGACTTTTTAAGGCAGATCGTTTTAATACCAGCACTCATTGAGTCATCTCCCAAGTGTGGGTCTTCTGCGTCACGGGGCCCCTTGTCATCAATTTTTAGGAGGTAACCGCACGTTGTGCAATCAGAGTTGAAACCACTCGGGAGGGTACCCAGGATTATATTCCCGACAGGTGGCATGCATTTTGGGCATTAAGATCTATAGAGATAGATCAAGGCGGCTAATTGGATTAAGACAGAGTATGCACATTGACAAAGTTTTGAAGCAGTTCAAATTGCAAAATTCCAAGAGAGGCTTTCTAGTAATGTCACATGGTATTTCTCTCAGTAAGAATCAATGTGCCTCAACACCTGATGAGCTGGAGAAGATGAGTATGATTGTGTATGCCTCCACGATCAAGTCTATCATGTATGACATTATGTGTACGTGCCTAGATGTTTCTTATGCTTTGAGTGTTACGAGTAGGTTTTAGTAAAACTCGGGTAAGATTCACTGGTTTTAGTAAAGAGTATCATCAAGTACTTGAGAAGAACTAAGGATATCTTCCTGGTTTATAGTGGTTATGTTGGACCGGAAACGGCGACCAGAGTGGGGTGAATGGGAGCTTTTAAAAATTCAGGCTAAAAATAGCCTTCTGTTTTAACTCAGTCTACTGCGGAACAGGCTTCGAACACACCCTTTGAAGTTCAGGTTCGGAGGTATTTGATGGCTCCGAACATAGGCTTCGCAAAGAGTAAAAGTCCGAAGCCGTCAAAGCCCTTGGGCCTTCGCACCAACACCTCCGGAGTGGACCACCACGGCCTCGCAGCTTCTCCCAGCTCGAACTCCGTCAGTCCGTGTACTGAAGCCATGCATGGCCGAAGTACCACAAGTCAACCTCACTCCGGAGCTAGCCTTGCTCCGAAGCCTGCTTCACTCTGAAGCCCCCCTTCGGAGTACCACCCTTCGAAGTCCCTCCTTCGTCCAAGGCCTCCGCATGAAGCATTCCATGAGCCCTTCGTCGCAGTGTCTCTCCCCGAGCACACTCCTCGACGAGCCTCACCCGGACCATGCCTTCGATGCACCTCGACTTCTGAGATCTTCGTCGGGTACCTTCGAGTGTCTCCATCCAGAGCACACTTCGAACACCTTGCCTCTGTTGAGGTCTTGATCCACCAAACTCTGAAGTCGCTCCATCCGGAGTACCCTTCGAAGTGCCTCGCCTCCGAGGACTTCGTCTCGGAGTACCTTCATCCGGAGCCACGCTCCGCACTTACTGCCTTCTCCTGGTGCACCTCGACCCGAGGTCCGACCTAGACCCCTTTGCAGTCTTCGTGACGGAGCTCCCCGCTCCCCTAGCATCAAGCCTCCCGCTTGACCCGGGTTCACCTGCTACGAACCGTCCGTCGCCTCCGAAGTCCCCTGCGCACCACAGACAAGCAGACAAGTGTATCCAGTACTCCGGAGACCTCTCCGAGTAACAACCTTCGGCACACACTCCAGTGTACCGCCCAAAGTACCGAGACCTTCGGTACAACCCCAGTCATCGTGTACTGTCGGACCCCTCTGACAGGCACACTCCGCTGCAACAGTTGCAGCAACCAGACCCACCGAACCCTTCGGTGAAACTGCCTCCGAAGTCCCCTTCGGAGAACCAACCTCCAAGCCCCTTCGGAGGTACCCCTTCGAATCAGAGGTTAAACACAGTCAATCACTCATCACAGACTCCGAAACCAACCCTTGGTTTCTCAATCTCCCCCTTGATGAGTGCATTGACAACCAAATTCAAGTTCAAGAAAATTTGAAAAATTTCAGCACACAAGTGACCATAAAAACTCAAAACGAGTCAAATCATGTCACTTGACAAAAGAATTTTCCTCCCCCTTTTCAAAAGAGTAAAAGACCCTTCGGCAAATCTCCCCTTTTTCAGGATAAAAACTCCCCCTGAGATAATTTTCCCCCTTTGCGGCAGAGAACGCAACAATTTCTCCCCCTTTGGCAATGCAAGCATCAAGGAGCATTTAAAAGATGCATCGCTGGGAAATGAGCAGAATTGCAAAGACATACAAAGAAAGAATATGCCAATAGTAATACCAATGATCACGGGCTCAGCTCAATTTAACATTCTCTAAAAACATGATGACAGCATGTGATTTTATCAATTTTTAAAATAAAAGCATCACCACTTAGTCAAGGAAACTAGACAAGTAAAAGCAGGGACTGCACAAAGTTAGTCAATTTCTACTCTAGACAGACAAGTCCAGTTCAAATGGAGCAATGAAAGCAAACTTGATGATCAATGAATTTTGTTGTTCTTTTCTTAATGCCAGGGGTTATTTGTTTGTCCACCTTATACTTTCCAATCAGGCCAAGCCTAGGCATGAAAGCCATCAGAAGCTTAAGGCAATGATTTTGGCAGACACTACACTATTCCAGTTCAGACCAATGTGCAATGGTAAGCAGTCTAGAATAGAGTAGTGCGACAAACAAACCCACCTGGATCTTTTAACTTGAATTATGTAAATCATGGATTTTTGAATTTTGATTAAACGAATAATTTGTTTAGCATTTTATGAATACCCATGAATATGTAGAACAATTTTTCAAGTTGCACAAATTAGCATCCAGAGAAAAGGTGTCTTGCTATCAAGCAGATAAAAGATAGCTAAAACAGTCCTGCCTAAACATGCTTGATTCAAGACTAAGCAGTGAGCACGATTTGATTTTGAAAAGAAAACATCATGCACATGAATGTTTCAGATATATTAAATAGAGCTGAGCAGCCAGCATTTCATGAATTATAATCAGGCATATAAGTGCAAGAGATGTAAATGCAATTTCACACATGATGAGCACATGCATGACAATTAAAAACAGCTCCCCCTCACAAAATGTCGTAAGGGTGACAAATACCAAGTTCCCCACGCAAGTAGGCAAATCGAGAAGTATCGAGGGGTTTTGTGAAAATATCGGCTAGCTGGTGTTGGGTATCAACATATTGAAGTTCAATATCACCCTTCTCATTATGATCTCTGAGAAAATGATATCGCACATCAATATGTTTGGTTCTGGAATGCTGAACCGAGTTGTTTGCAATACAAATAGCGCTAGTGTTATCACAGAACAGTGGAACACTCTTATAATCTAACCCGAAATCCCGCAAAGTGGAAACCATCCACAAAATCTGAGAGCAACAGCTAGCTGCAGCAACATATTCGGCCTCAGCCGTCGATTGCGCAACACTAGACTATTTGCGGGAAGACCAGCAAACCAGAGAGGTACCCAGAAAATGACAAGTACCAGAGGTACTTTTCCTATCAATCCTACACCCAGCAAAATCCGCATCGGAATATCCTCGAAGACACAAAGAGGAAGATGCTGAATACCATATGCCGAACTCAAGGGTATGTTTGAGATACCTTAGAATGCGCTTAACCGCTTGGCGGTGCGAAGCTCATGGTAAAGCCTGAAAACGAGTGCACATACACACTGCGAAGTGTATGTCCGGCCTCGTAGCAGTCAAGTAGAGGAGGGAGCCGATCATGCTTCGGAACTCCTTCTGATCTACGGCTTCTCCATCTTCGTCAGGATCCAATACTATAGATGTAGCCATTGGAGTGGCGAGTGGCTTCGCATCGGCCATGTCAAATTTCTTGAGCAGGTCCTTGGTGTACTTTGTCTGGTGGACGAAGGTACTTTGTTTGCTTTGCTTGATTTGCAAACCAAGGAAAAATGTGAGTTCGCCCATCATGGACATCTCGAACTCCCTGCTCATGGCATCTGCAAACTCGACAACCAAAGCATGAGAAGAGCCACCAAAGATGATATCATCCACATAAATCTGCACTAGAAGGAAATCTTTGCCATGCTTGAGAGTGAACAGGGTTTTATCAACAGATCCCATCAAATACCCCCGCTCAAGCAGAAAAGACTTAAGTCTATCATACCAAGCCCGAGGGGCCTGCTTGAGGCCATAAAGAGCCTTATGAAGTTTAAGGACTTTATGTGGGTACTTGGGGTTTTCAAAACCAGGGGGTTGTTTTACATAAACATCTTCGCCTATGAAGCCATTAAGAATAGCACTTTTAACATCCATTTGATAGAGTTTGAAACCACGGGATGCCGCAAATGCAAGAAAAATCCTAATGGCCTCAAGACGAGCAACAGGTGCAAAAGTTTCAGTAAAATCAATCCCTTCTAATTGAGAATAACCCTGAGCTACAAGCCTAGCCTTGTTTCTAACTATAGTCCCATCCTCCCCTTGTTTATTTTTGAAAATCCATTTTGTTCCAATGAAATGAACATTTGGTGGAGTATCAACTAATGACCAGACTTGGTTTCTCTCAAAATTTTTAAGTTCCTCATGCATGGCATTGATCCAACTAGAGTCAGAAAGTGCATGACTAACATCTAAGGGCTCGAAAGAAGCAACAAAAGCAGAATTAGTGAAATGAGCATGAGAATGTGTTACCCTTTGATCAAGCTCACCAATGATCTGCTCGGGAGGATGCATCCTTTGAACGTGATGTAGAGCCTCGCGGCGAGATGCAGTCTCCCCCTCAACTTGTGCATTGGAGTGGTCCAAGATGACCGATGTCGAGGTAGTTGCTTCGGGACCTTGTGCCGAAGTGGTCGAAGCGGGGTCGGCTTTGGGGGTCGATGTCGAGGGTATTAGTGGTTCATCCTCGAAATCTCCGGGATCTTCTTCTTCGAAGATGGTCTGTTCCATGTCGTGTTCATTTGCCTGTTCAAATGCAGAACTAACAGAGAGGGTTGATTCATCAAAAGTCACATCACATGACTCGATGACAGTGTTAGTCTCCAAATTATAAACACGATAAGAATGGCCATGAGTAGTATAACCTAAAAAGATCCCGTTAGAAGAACGCGACTCAAATTTATCCAAATTACCACGTTTTAGGATAAAGCAACGACAGCCAAAAACTCGAAGATGAGTAACTTTGGGCTGTCTCCCAAAACATAGCTCATAAGATGTCAAATTCAAAATTGAGCGCAAGAAGATTTGGTTTGAGATGTAACAAGCAGTGTTCATGGCCTCAGCCCAGAATTTTCTAGGAGTCCTGTGCTCATCGAGCATCGTCCTAGCCATCTCAACCAAAGTGTGGTTCTTTCTCTCAACAACACCATTTTGTTGAGCAACCCGCGGAGCAGAGAATTGATGTTCTATGCCATGCTCCATGCAAAAGTCAACAAAGAGACTGTTCTTGAACTCAGTACCATTATCACTTCGAATAAATTTCAGTGCACCAGGGAGTTCAATGAAAAGTCTCAAAGCCAAGCTCCGAAAGTGTGAAAACACTTCATCTTTGCTGGCAAGAAAGAAGACCCAAGAGTAGCGAGAGAAATCGTCGACAATTACTAACACATACCACTTGCCGCCTAAAGAACTAACCCGAGAAGGACCTACAGTGTCCATGTGGAGAAGTTCTTTGGGTTGTTTAGTCATCACAGTGGTGACTAGCGAGTGCGAAGCGGTAATCATTTTTCTTTGTCGACAAGGAGTGCAAACTAAATTCTTCTCAAACTTGAGCTTGGGCAATCCTCGGATCAGACCTAGGGCACTCAGGTGAGCGAGAAACTCAAAGCTCATATGCCCTAGTCTCCTATGCCACTTCCAAAGCTCAGAAGTCGAATGTGCAACAAGACAATGAGAAGAACCAGATGACTCTGAAAAATCAGCTCCAAAAACTCTCCCAACTCAAAAGATCTTACAAACCACAACGCCATCAGAATTGAGTACTTGCGAAGTATCGCGATGGAATCGCACTTCGAAGCCCTCATCAAGCAACTGAGATACAGAAAGCAAATTGTATCCTAGGTTTTCAACCAAAGCAACATCTTTGAGAGTGAAATTCGAATTAATTCTTACCACACCTTTACCTTTCACTCTAGTCCTTCGATTATTGCCGAAGGTGATATGTTCCCTTTGCTTGGTTGTGGTGAGGCTGGAGAACCATGCTGCACCTCCGGTCATATGGCGCGAACATCCGGAGTCCATGATCCACGTGCCCTCCAAGCCTCGATCTGTCGCCTACACATGATAAGAATATCTCTATCGCTCAGTGCTGGGGTGAGTGAAAAAATGACGAGGCATCCAGCACTGAGTGACACGAGTAGTAGGCGCAGTAAAAGTAGACGGTCTACACACATGATAATCTGAATGATGCAAAGTGCGAGGTCTACCTACATGCTATGATCGAACAACATGTCGAGGTCTCCTACTCTGACGAGGTACAAAGCTACTCGCCCGGGGTCTACCACCATATGGAACATGGTGAACACCTCGAGGAGCAAAACCTCTCCGAGAAGCACGAGGAGCCTCAAAAGTAGGACGATAGTAAAACTCATACTCATGCATACCTAAAGATGGGTAATGCATGTCCTGGTAACTCATCGCCTGAGAGCGTCGCTCATCCTTGATGCGACGAAAACAGAACCCAACCAAATGACCCGCCCGCTGACAGTAGGAACAATGAAAAATTCTCCTAGTGGCACTCTCATAGGTCACAAGAGCAACTCTCACAGGCTCCTTGGGCTTCTGCTGAGTGGTTTTCTTGGGAGGGATTTTCTTGGCAGGAGGAGTGGTTTTCTTTTGAGCTCGGGTAGGTTTCATGGTTGATGGAGTGTCTAACAGAGCTCTCTCTTTCTCTAGGGTAGTGGGCGAGGTAAAAACAGTTTTGTTTCCACTATCTGAAGGAATCCTCTCAAAACCCAAACCTAGAGCTAACCCTGCTCTATCAGCACACATCTTGGTCTTGGCCAAGAGCAAATCCATCCTACCCTTACCCTCAGTGCATTTATTAACTCCGAACACAGGCTTCACAGGTCCAAAAGTTCGAAGCCAAGAAGACTTCGCTCCACTTACAACCCTCGAAAATCTACTCTGCTAAGTCAGTGCAGGCTCCGCACACAGGGTGCTTCGAACAGGCTTCGCACTTCACCCTTCGCAAGAGTGGACTACCCTCTGAGGACTTCGACCAAATACTTAGCGACAGCAACTGGTGCTGGTCTTCGTACACGAAGGTCTAAACGCACACTATGCGGACTTCGCTAAGGGCTACGATACGAGAAGCAAAACGGGCTTCGAACAGGGCTTCACTAGTAAGCAGCGAGGTCTAGCCTCCTGTTACACAGAGCGAATGCACACTGAAAAACACACTTCGCACAAAACACCCTTCGCCTAGACAGGATTCGGTGCACTACTACAAGCGAGGTATGCAAACAAGCTCAAGCAGAAACTCAACACAGAAGCAGGGCTTCGACGCTTGAACAAGGAACACAAAAATTGAACTCACTGGATGAATAAAGTTTGCGGAGGCTAGTACAGGAGCTCAACAGTAAATGCTCAAAGTGTTAAATGTTACCTACCCAGCTCCACTATTTATAGCCACTATTCACCCAAGTGAATTGACTACTTTACCCCTAGGGTTTACATTGGTTTTGTCTCTACAGAACAGAGGGGTACAAAAGGTAGTCAACTTTATTCTGGAGGCTTCTCTGTCAGCTTTGCAGAGGGGACAGCATCAGCTTTTTGCAGAGCAGACAATGTCAGCCTTTGCAGTCTTTGACCTCTTCGAAGCCCCCCTTCGCACGCGAGGGGTGCGGTAGCTTCGGTGAGAAGCCTTGAGCCTGATGGCCTTCGCTTCACCGAAGTCTGCCTCTGATACAGTGACGGTTTTGAGCCGAAGCCGTCAAAGCCCTTGGGCCTTCGCACCAACACCTCCGGAGTGGACCACCACGGCCTCGCAGCTTCTCCCAGCTCGAACTCCGTCAGTCCGTGTACTGAAGCCATGCATGGCCGAAGTACCACAAGTCAACCTCACTCCGGAGCTAGCCTTGCTCCGAAGCCTGCTTCACTCTGAAGCCCCCCATTGGAGTACCACCCTTCGAAGTCCCTCCTTCGTCCAAGGCCTCCGCATGAAGCATTCCATGAGCCCTTCGTCGCAGTGTCTCTCCCCGAGCACACTCCTCGACGAGCCTCACCCGGACCATGCCTTCGATGCACCTCGACTTCTGAGACCTTCATCGGGTACCTTTGAGTGTCTCCATCCAGAGCACACTTCGAACACCTTGCCTCTGTTGAGGACTTGATCCACCAAACTCTGAAGTCACTCCATCCGGAGTACCCTTCGAAGTGCCTTGCCTCCGAGGACTTCGTCTCGGAGTACCTTCATCCGGAGCCACGCTCCGCACTTACTGCCTTCTCCTGGTGCACCTCGACCCGAGGTCCGACCTAGACCCCTTCGCAGTCTTCGTGATGGAGCTCCCCGCTCCCCTAGCATCAAGCCTCCCGCTTGACCCAGGTTCACCTGCTACGAACCGTTCGTCGCCTCCGAAGTCCCCTGCGCACCACAGACAAGCAAACAAGTGTATCCAGTACTCCGGAGACCTCTCCGAGTAACAACCTTCGGCACACACTCCGGTGTACCACCCAAAGTACCGAGACCTTCGGTACAACCCCAGTCATCGTGTACTGTCGGACCCCTCCGACAGGCACACTCCGCTGCAATAGCTGCAGCAACCAGACCCACCAAACCCTTCGGTGAAACTGCCTCCGAAGTCCCCTTCGGAGAACCAACCTCCTAGCCCCTTCGGAGGTACCCCTTCAAATCAGAGGTTAAACACAATCAATCACTCATCACAGACTCTGAAACCAACCCTTGGTTTCTCAGGTTAGGAGGATCTTGTTGTAAGTGGTTACACCGAAGGTAGTTTCTAAACTGATAAAGATGATTCACGATCACAATAGGGACAGTGATAATACATATATTAGCGTATCTGACTGATTGATGATAATGTTTAATAGATCATAGACATAGAGATGTCAAATCAGTGATGTGAACACGTGTTGGAGAACATAGTGTTGGATAGACCCACTTGAGATATTGTTGGGATTGTTATTGTAATGTGCCATCAGTTCACATCTCAAATGGTATACCTGTAGGGTCCTTAGACCTGAGATCATCATTTGATTTTAGAATGTGTAGTAGCACACTTTTATGCCTCCTAACTCTATCCCATAAATGGGTGACCATAAGGGTCATTTTTAGGTGTGTTATGTATGAAACATGTCGTGGGATATGAGTATTCAAGATGGAATTTACTCCTCCTTAATGAGATTGGAAAGGTGCATGGCCATGCCACTATGACTAAAGAGTTAGTCATAATTTGAATCTGATGCTTGATTGAGTGAAATGTTGAGCTAACCAATAAAATAAAAATTGCATGAATCTCACCTTGAGCTTGACTGATGTCGTGAGGTGAAGGGACTAGTGCATGTGTATATCAAGGTTTAGTGAAAATTTGATTTTGTATGCTTTTGAGGGTCAATATGTGCTGCTAGGTACCACTATTGATCAATGAGCCAAAAAAAATTTGGAAACAACCGTTTGTGTATGAACATATCGGGGCTCACGCTTAAGGGGATAGATTAAGAAACTTGAAAGAATTGGTTCATGTGCAAGTGGGAGATTGAAGGAATTATGCCTAAGAAATTTTTGGGTGAATCGGAATTTCTGACCAGCCGAAGCAGTCTATAAATCAGTTCTGGAAGTATCGGAAGTTCCAATTTGGCATCGAAAGTTCCCATTTAACATCAAAAGTTCCACCATCTAGAGTTGATCGATAGTTCTGATTTAGAATCAAAAGTTTCGAGATTTGGAGCATGTTTTTGATTTTCTAGAGCTGATTGAAAGTTTTGATTTTGAATCAGAAGTTTTGACATCTCGGACGATCGAAATTTCCGATTAAATTGAAGTTACAAACCGAGAGTCCAGATCAGAAGTTTTGATCCAGGATTGGAAGTTACAATCGGGGCAAAACAGATTGGATCTATTGGGCTTTAACTATGATTAAAGGCTCATACCCTAGGACTATATAAAAGGAGTAAGAGGGAGGTCGTGTGCGGTTGTTCTCATTACTAAAACCCTAGCCACCACACCTCTCTTCTCCCTCTCTTGATCTCAAGAGTTGAGATCGGATTCTCTCCCAAAAACTCATGATCAATAATAGCACGTCGGCATGAGATCAATCTCATCCCTATACATGTGAACTTCGTGGAGGCACTGCTCAAACAACGATGCTTGTCATCTTCCTTGTGTGGATATCATCGGAGTTTGTCGATTGAGTCATCAGTGAACGGGCAGAGCAAGTCGAGGTTTAGTGAGGACGCGTTTTCGCAACATCTTCTTCCACTACACTAGTGCATCTCACGTTAGAATGTAACAATTCATGATCCCTCACGTGTATGGTTCTATTGGTGTCGTTTTTGGTCACGCACGTGGCCTGGGAGATCTACTTAACAACTCAAGTGTAGGCCCTAAATTCTCGGGTTCTGAGCATGCCAACCAGTTTGACCCTACAACTGATAAGGTATGAAAAAGCAACGCCGATTGGATATTGAACCGATTGACACAATATGCACCGATACGGGTGTCTCGGTGAAGGGCCATTGGGAGTGATTAGGCGATCGTCCGATACGAAATGTCTGCACCATCAGACTGATGGTCGGGAAAGCAGTGTGCTATGCGCTCAAGCCAATCGGTAATTCCCAATGCCAAAGAGATGTAAAAAAGAATTAAAATATATCCTATCAGCTTGTACTTCGATAGAATCTAAACTTAGCATACCAGATAATGTTTCCATACTCTCAAATCACCATGAAAGCAAGATCGGACCTAACCAAGACAGTTGCTAAATCACAAATGAGTAATAATATTTCAACACATTAGGCATGCTTTATTCAGATCAATGATGTACAACATAAACCAAACACAATAGATCAAGATGTTTAACTTAAGCAATGAAGCCTTGAACTACAATATCTAATCTACGTAGATTTAAGACATCGTAATGATGTAGCCTTAATCCTAGCTAGTACACAAGATAAACTAATGATTATACCGACCGAACCGGCGTGAAAAGAGATAGAAGCGATGTAGCCTTGAACAACACCAACTTAGTCGATACACTCACCGGGGTGGCGGGACTCACTTCTTCGTGCAGAGATCGAGATGATGTAGCCTAGCTCCGAGTGCCAAGTCCAGCCAGGGTTAACCTTGAATAAACAATGGTGGTGATGCGCCGAGATTAATTTTGTGGTTGTAGTGGTGTTGGTGCATTTTTTGGTCACACTTCGACACACGTGTGGCTAGGGAGATCTGCTTCACTATAGTACAGGTCCTACGTTCTTAGAAAAAGGGTTCAAGGCATGCCAATTAGTTTGACCCTGCAACTGATATGGGAACAGAAAATATGACTGTTGACACAAAAGTGTACCCCTGCACTTGGGCCGGTTCGACGATCCAAAAATGTCGCTAAACATTGATGTTGCATTCCGACAATCCTTAAACCATGGTAAGGGGATAACGGAGTTGCCAATCAATCAAATAATAATAATTCTAAATTACTCAATTATCCGAAGTATTAGAAAATAATCAAAAACGACAAAAAAACCTAACTAAATCCAACCGGCAAGAACAGGGTCGGTTGGACCGAAGCCTAACAGGCGGTCAAACCGGCTAGGGACGTCCGGTCAGAACGAAGGTACACTACCGATCTGACCAGTAGTGCGAAGCCCTCGTCGAAGGAAGCCTTCGGCACACAGATGCGAAGAGGGCTCGAAGGTATCCCGAGGGGGGCCTTCAGCCTATTAGCCGGTCGGACCGAGGGTTTGACCTTGGTCAGACCGTAGGGTCTTCGGAGGTCTCGAAGCCGACGTGAAAATGAGGTCCGGCGTGTAATTACCTTTGGCACGAGAGGTGTTTGAGGTCTCCTGCAAGGTCCAGTCATACCGGCCTTAGTCTACCGATCAGACCGCGGCGTGCCGGCACGTCCGATGATGGCGCAGCATAGGCTGGTCAAACCGGGGCAACATAGCCGGTCGGACCGACAATCCCTGGGAGATGGCCTTCGAGCCTCGGCGACCGTCTTCCCGTAGATGGATCACAACCAAACTTCTCAGAGAAGTAAGGGGTGATGAAACACTGCAAAAAATACCAAGAAATAAAAGTAATTCGGCCAGCAGACCGAATTACCAATAAAAAGCGATTAAACTGATAGAAATTTGTTACTTGGATGAAACAGATGATTCACGAGCGAACTGACAAGGACTTACCATAATTACGACGCGGCGGCCAGATGGTTTACAACGCAAACTAGCAAAGATGTATGTGTTATGCTAAAACTAGGGTAAAGAAAGTAAATGTGATTCAAGGTAGATAATAGATTGGATCTATTAGGGTTTTGGGGGCTCCTTGAATCGGCCTTGCCTCCATTTATAGAGGTGGGTCATGAGTTACTAGGGTCTAATCTGAGTTAGGCATGGGTTCCAAGTCATCCAAAATTAATTAGGGATAAAAATACCCCGAAATCAACTATGTGGAGTCGGACTCGGATTGGGCCGGTCTGACCGAGCCCATACGGCCGGTCTGACTAGGCCTACATGGTCAGTCAGACCGGGCCTATATGGCCGGTTGGACTGGCCTGTGCCAAGTCTCTGCATATTTTTAGCAAAACTACCAAAAAGTGATATTTTGATTATCTTGACCATTAATGCCATTTTTTTGCTATCAACACATGCCCCTACATTTTGGCCAACTTTAGTAGGGCAAAAGCACAACAAGCTATGGGCGATATGCCTTATATCAGCCTTTTGACACTTCAAGCGTTTTGCCACACACTTGGGAAGTACTTTTTCAAATATCTACCATTCAAAGCCCTACGAAATCGCTCTCTTTGAAGTGACTCTAGCAAATATGCATTACCTGAAGCGATTTCAACAACTCTAAAAGGACCTTACCAACTAGGCGACCATTTGCCAAATTTTGGACTCTTAGTGCTTAAAGGAAAAATCATCTTCTAATCCAAGTCACCAACTTGAAATGATTTTGCTCTTACCTTCTTATTATAAGCTCTAGCCACTCTTCTTTTGTCTCTTTCTATTGCTTCTAGAGATCTTAACCTCTTATCGGTCACCTCTTCTAAATTATCCTTCAAAAGAGTTTCATACTAATCGACCGATAAGCCATCTTGCTTAAGTAATCTTAAAGAGCCAAGATTTACCTCTACACGTAAAACGGCTTCTTGTCCATACACCAACTCATATGGACTTAACTTGGTAGCACTATGTTTTGCAACTCTACATGCCCACAATGCTTCAGAAAGCACTTCATGCCACCTTTTAGGAAACTCTTCAATCTTTTTTAATGAGCTTAATCATAGTTTTATTACTAGACTCGGCCTAACCATTGGCTTGAGCATAGTATGGCGAAGAGTTTACCAACTTTATACCATAAGATTCGGTAAAATCACATACTTCCTTAGAAACAAATGAAGTACCCTGATCTGTAGTAAGAGTTTGAGGAATATTGAATCTGTGTATAATGTGCTTCAAGATGAAATCAATTACCTCGTTTTGCGTCATGTTCTTGAGAGGTATGGCATCGGTCCACTTGGTGAAGTAATCCATATCCATCAACACGAACCGATGCTCTTTTGAAGAGAAAGGATAAATTTGGTCGATGAAGTCCAAGGCTCAACCTCGGAATGGCCATGGTTTGATAATGGGGTAAAGTAAAGATGCGGGAGCCAACTGAACATTACCAAACCTTTGACAAGCTTCACATCCTCTATAATACTTAAAATAGTCCTCAGTCATGGTCGGCCAATAAAAACCCACTCTTTTGAGCATCCAACTCATTTTCTGGGCCGACTAATGAGTACCACAAAGACCTTCATGTACTTCACCCACAACAAGTCTAGACTGATCGGCATTCAAACATCTCAAAAGTACTCCGTCAATAGTTCGGCGATACAACTCATCGTCGAGTAGCACAAATTTAAACGCTTGCCACCGAAATTTCCGATCAACCCGCTTGCTAGGATCCCTTAAATATTGAATAATTAGAGTCCTCCAATCATCCCCATGACTTTATAAATTACTCGCCAAATCTTCGTTTGAATTGGTGTTCAAATCACAAATCCCAGCTTGCCCCCCATGTCTTGAAACCTCTTGACATGGGGTGGTCAGACCGGCCATAAAGGGCTAGTCAGACCGGTCATTGTCGGACGGCTAGCATAGGGCAGTCAGACCGGCCTGGCATGGCCGGTCAGACCGACCAGATGCTTGGGGTCGGACTGGCCATATCAGGCTGGTCAGACCAGAACGCTCTGACTCGTGAGGTAAATTAAAGTCAAGCATCGGTTTTTCTTGTGCGAAAAATCTACCTTTTCTAATGTGGTAACCAGGTGCTTGTTGAGCCAAGTTATTTGCTATTGAATTGACTTCTCAAGACACATGTGAAATCTCCAAATCATCAAGAGTAGCAATTATGTCTAGACATTTATCCAAGTAGCTATTTAGCAAGCCATTAAAACATTAAGCAAGTCTGGCTACTTGTAGGACTACTAAGAGTGAATCACCATACGTGTGAACATGTTTAATACCCATAGAGCTTAGCAATTAAAGACCTAACAACAAAGCTTCATATTCGGCTTGATTATTAGTACAAGGAAATTCTAATCGAGCCAAGGTTTCGAAACTCATACCATTAGGTGATATGAGCACCACTCCAACACCTTGGCCATTTTTGCAAGCCGAACCATCAAAGTAAAGTTTCCATGGTATTACCTCAATCAAAGCAACATCACTACTCCAATTGATGTCTACATGGTGATCAACTATAAAATTAGCGACGACTTGGCCTTTCATAGCTTTTAGGGGTTCATAAGCCAAGTCATACTTAATTAATGCATAAGCCCACTTTCTGATTATCCCACTTAGAATCGGCTTTTACAACATGTACTTTATGACATCAGTTTGACAAGTAACAATACATGTGCCAGATAGAAGATAGTGCCGAAGCTTGGTGCATGCATAATAAAGCGACAAACACAAATGTTCTAAAAACACAATTAACCGCACATCATTTGGACTTCTAAAGATGGAGTTATGTTCAAAATATTAAAGACTACGCAGAAGAGCGATAGCCACACAGAAACCACTCGGGAACCACTATTTTGAAGAAAACTTTCACATGGTCTGTCTGTTCGTTTCCATTTCGGTTTCATACCTATCTAGGAGGGTTGTTCCTGTTGACACGAGAACGTGCCCCCGCACTTGGGTCAGTTCGATGATCCAAAAGTGTGTGGATACTTAGGGACAAGCCTAAGCGTAACGCAACACCGACATCGCGTTCCGACTACCCTTAGTCGTGATAAGGGGGTAGAGTCGCCAGGCAATCAGATCACACAAGATAACCCAATTAGCCGAAAGAAATATATTAAACAGAATAAAATCAGCAAACCAGTCGGAGCCTGTCTGCTTCGAAGTCTGGTGCGAAGGGGTCACCGATGTGTACCTTCGGCGTCTGGTGCGAAGTATCCCGTCGAAGGGTGCTTCGACGTTCGGACTGATCTGGCCGAAGATGGACTCCGAATGGATCTAGACGCGATGGTCACCTCCGAACAGTGGGGTTCGACGTGAGGTCTCTGATACAGCAAATTACTGAATAATGACGCGAGAGCAACGCGCGAGCGTAACTTCGTCCAGCGCGGAGTGCGATCATGGCGAAGCCTGTTGTGATGAAGTGTGCTAGCGAAGCTTGTCGTCGGAGCCTGCAGTCTCGCCGAAGGGTGTCCTGGTGACCTCCGAAACCAATCTCTCAGCTCCGGACACCTCCGACGAAGTAGCTCCGAACGTGGGAACCTGCAACAAAGAGAGTTTGAAGTACCAATTCGGCCTGAGGACCGAATTCTGCTTAGTGTTGCACTAGTAGCGAAGGTAGCAATCTATTATGCAGATTAGTGGATACTTCACAGGTGAAGTAACAAGGCGATAGCAATCTATTACGTAGATTAACAGATACTTCACAAGCGAATTAACAAGGGTTACCACTGTTCCGAAGTGGCCGGCGGAGGGCTTCCAGGCAAACCCACGAAGAGGTACAGGAAAATAAAGGTAAAGTAAATACGATCAAAGCTAGGGCTTTTGTTTTGGTTTGTGTTGGGGGGCTCTACGCTGGCCTCGCCTCTCTATTTATAGGGGCTTAATCTCTGATCTAATCTGCTATTAATTCGGTCGGATGGAGATAAAACTTAGCCGGAATTGTATACAATTCTATCTCTGCCAAAGTGGGCTTCGACTAGGCCCATCGAGGTCTGCTCCTCGGGCCGAAGCTTCGGTAGCGTGGGCCTCCGAAGGCTTCCTGGCCGGAGTCCGTGGGCTGGCCAGAGGCTTTTGGAGCCCACAGCCCAATGGACCTTCGGTCCTA
The DNA here is from genome assembly GCA_019279435.1 of Zizania palustris. NCBI lineage: Eukaryota > Viridiplantae > Streptophyta > Magnoliopsida > Poales > Poaceae > Zizania > Zizania palustris. The sequence goes on from JAAALK010000079.1 coordinate 46,582,529, forward strand.
TAGGACTTCGGCCTGACCCTGGACATGTGTATTTTTGGCCCAAATTACCAAAATTGATATTTTGACAATCTCAGCCATTAATGCCACTTCTTGCTATCAACACATGCCCCCCTGCCTTTTAGTGAATTGAGTGAACTAAAAGCATAGCGAACTGAAGACGATACCATCCATATCAGCTTTTCGACACCTTTTATGTTGTTTGCCACACGCTTGGGAAATACCTTTTCAGATACCTACCATTCAAAGCTCTTCGAAACCGCTCTCCATGCAGAGATTCCAACATGTATGCGTTGTCGGGAGCGATCTCGGCTATCTTGAAAGGGCCTTCCCAACTAGGTGACCATTTACCAAATTTGGGACTTTTCGTGCCTAAAGGTAAAATCGTTTTCCACACCAAATCTCCTACTTGAAACGATTTTGGTTTAACCTTCTTATTGTAGGCTTTGGCTACTCTCCTTTTGTCTACTTCTATGGCCTCTAAAGCTCTTAGTGTCTTATCGGTCACTTCCTCTAGATTATCCTTCAAAAGAGTCTCATACTCGCTGACCGATAAGCCATCTTGCTTTAACACTCATAAGGAGCCAAGATCTACCTCTACGGGTAGAACGGCCTCTTGTCCATATACCAACTCATATGGACTGACCTTGGTAGCACCGTGCTTTGCAATCCTACACGCCCATAGTGCCTCGGAAAGCACTTCATACCACCTTTTAGGAAACTCTTTAATTTTCTTCTTAATGAGCTTAATCATGGTTTTATTACTAGACTCGGCCTGACCATTGGCCTGAGCATAGTAAGGTGAAGAGTTTACCAATTTAATACCATAATATTCGGCGAAGTCCCTTACTTCTCCATAAACAAATGAACTACCTTGATTCGTAATAAGAGTTTGAGGAATGCCGAATCTATGTACGATGTGCTTCAAAATAAAATCACGTACCTCATTGTGAGTCATGTTCTTGAGAGGTACGACCTCGGTCCACTTAGTGATGTAATTCGTCGCCATCAACATGAACTGATGCCCTTTTGAGGAAGAAGGGTGAATCTGGCCGATGAAGTCTAAACCCCATCCTCGAAACGGCCATGGCTTGACAATAGGATTGAGTAATGAGGCAGGAGCTAGCTGAATATTACCAAACTTCTGACATGCTTCACACCCTCTATAGTACTTAAAACAGTCTTCGGTCATAGTCGGCCAATAAAAACCTGCTCTTTTGAGCATCCAACTCATTTTCTGGGCCGACTAATGAGCACCGCAAAGCCCTTCATGGACTTCTCCCGTAGCCACCTGGGATTGCTCATGGTCTAAACACTTCAATAGCACTCTGTCGATGGTTCGGCGATACAATGTGGCGTCTATCAACACGAATTTGAGCGCTTGTCGCTGAACCTTCCGATCAACCCTTTGGCTAGGGTCTCTCAAATACTAGACGATTGGGATTCTCTAATCACCCTTATAGGTTTTAGAGGGTCTCGTTGGCCCACCTTCTGAAAAAACTTCTAAATTACTGACTTCGGGGTGCCCCCCAAGCCATTCCAGCTCCTACCGAAGCCCGACCAGGGTGGCCGTTTGGAGTGTACTGGGCCGAAGCCCTCCGGAGGTTTCGGACTCCGAGGAGCCTTCTCCGTACGGGAGGCTTCGGACTATGGGCTCCGGTGTGCCAGGTCTCTCGGTTGGCAGAGCACTCCAATCTAGGGGCCTCAGAGTGCGGTGGCCTTCGGCGGCCAGAGGGCTTCGACCCGCAGCGTGCGCCTGCCCACCGTTACTGGCTTCGGCAGTCAGACCAAGCATCGGCTTCTCAAATACAGAAAATTTTCCTCTCCTGACTTGGTAACCAGATGCTTGCTGAGCCAAATCATTTGCGACTGAATTGGCTTCTCTTGACATGTGAGAGATTTTGAAGTCATCGAAAGTGGAAACTATGTCTAGATATTTATCTAAGTAACTATTCAGCAAGCCGTTAAAACATTGAGCACTCTTAGCTACTTATCGCACTACTAACAAAGAATCACCATATGTGTGAACATGTCTAGCACCTACAGATTCTAGTAATTCAAGACCTAGCAATAAAGCTTCGTATTCGGCTTAGTTATTAGTGGAAGAAAATTCTAGTCGGGCCGAAGTTTCAAAGTGCATCCCATTAGGTGATATGAGAACCACTCCAATACCTTGGCCACTCTTGCAAGCCTAACCATCAAAATAAAGTTTCCACGGCACTATTTTGACTAGAGCAATATTGTCACTCCAGCTGACATCTACGTGGTGATCAACTATAAAGTTGGCTATGATTTGGCCTTTCATCGCTCTCAGGGGTTCGTAGGCCAAATCATACTCAATCAACGTGTAAGCCCATTTTCCGATTCTTCCACTTAGAATCGGCTTCTGTAACATGTTCTTTATAACATCGGTTTGGCAAACGACAACACATTTAGTGGGGATAAGATAATGGCGTAATTTGGTGCACGCGTAGTAAAGTGATAAACACAATCGTTACACAAACACGTACCTAGTTTCAGCGTCCAGCAGGCGGCGACTCAAGAATGTGATGATGTACTCTTTTCCCTCTACCTCCTGGGTTAGCACGGCCCCAATCACGCTATCTTCAGCAGCGATGTATAGCCGAAACGGAATCCCAGCTTTGGGTGCTCTCACCACAGGCGGTGATGACAAGCACTCCTTGATCTTCTCAAAAGCACTTTGCTGGCTTGCCCCCCAAGTGAACTCGGCTTCGTTTTTTAGCCGGAGTATGGGGACAAAGGCATCAATTTTGTCGGACAAGTTGGATATAAAGCGACGCAAATAGTTCATCTTGCCTAGCAATTTTTGTACATCCCTTTTGCACATCGGAGCTGCAATGTTTCTAATTTTCTCAAGTCTCTTAGGATCAATTTCTATGCCTCTCTCGTGAATCATGAAACCTAAGAACTTACCCGCCGACACACCAAAAGCACACTTGAGTGGGTTCATTTTCAACCCATACTGTCGCATCCTATCAAAAGCAACCTTCAAATCGGCTAAATGGTTTCCCACAACGTCCGATTTGACTACAATATCATCGATGTAAACTTCTAACATAACCCCTAGCAAGTCATGAAAAATTAAGTTCATAGCGCGCTGATATGTGGCACCGGCATTTTTCAAACCAAAAGTCATGACGACCCACTCGAACAAACCGACAAAACCAGGGCATCGAAAGGCAGTCTTGTAGGCGTCCTATTTGGCCATAAAGATTTGATTATAACCAGCATTGCCATCAAGAAAACTTAGTACCTTGTGTCCTGAAGCATCGTTGATCAGCATGTCGGCTATCGGCATTGGATACTCGTCCTTTGGAGTGGCTCTGTGCAGATCCCTGAAATCAATACACACCCGTATATTGCCGCTCCCTTTCTTTTCTACAGGCACAATGTTAGCAACCCATTCCGCGTACCTGCACGGCCTAATAAATTCAGCCTTGAGTAGTCGCTCCACTTCTTCTTTAACTCGGTCATAGACGACCGAATTAAAGCGGTGGGGAGGCTACTTATAAGGCCTAAATCCAGACTTGATAGGCAGATGATGCTCCACGAGCTCGCGGATTAGCCCTGGCATCTCGCTATACTCCCATCAAAACAATCGACATACGACCGAAGCAACTTTACTACTTCAGCCTTTTCATCGGGCTGTAAATGTTGCTTTACAAAAGTCGGCCTTGGGATGCTACCATTACCTATGTCAACTTCCTCCAAGGGGTTGGCTGACGCAAAACCCTTTCCTAATTTTTCTACTTCGCTAAAGTCCCCGTGGCTTCGGCAATACCATCTTTACTAGACCGATATTGCTCCACACGAGACTTTAGCCAATCTAGATTACTCTTGCTAGACATGACTATTAATACAAAAACAGCCGTGCTACTCCAGCCGGCTTTACAGACACTGGTACAAACCGTCCCCCGGATACACTAACAAAATCGTAATCCGAAAGATCTCTACCTGACAGACACTTACTTTTTTATGGACGGCGTCAACTAATACATCGGCCAATGCTACTTGGGCCGAAGTATCCACGAGAATGACTTCTACCTCATCGTCGTCCCACTGTATAAGGCACTGGTGTAGAGTAGAAGGAATGCAACAGTTCACGTGAATCCAGTCGCGCCCAAGTAGTACGTTGTAGTTACCTTGTACGTCGACGACGAAAAATGTTGTTGGCAATGTCTTGTTGCCCACCGTCAACTCCATGGAGAGCACGCCGTTGGCTTCGGAGCTCTCGCCATTGAAGCCGTTGAGCATCAAGTTGGTCTTCTTCAAGTCATCCTCATCCCTGCCAAGTTTCTTCAACAACGAGTAAGGCATTAAGTTAACAGTGGCGCCGCCGTCGACAAGCATTCGAGAAATCGGCTTTCCATCGATGTGACCTTTGACGTAGAGAGGCTTCAGATGGCGAGTCGAGTCCTCGGGCTTCTCGAAGATGGCGTTGCGCGGGCCGAGGTTCAATTGAGCGACCTCGGCCTCATCCTGTGGCAGGGCAAACTCGGCGGGCAGCGTGACGATGTTGATGTCCATCACCTGGGGTGCGGGCCCTTCAGAGATGGGCGAGTATGTCGTCGAGCATGTCGTCATTGTCGTCGCTCGGACTAGGAGTCGGGTTGGTTATCTCAACCAGCTTCTCCCTCCATACCTGTTTTGTAGCTGGCCGAGGGAAGATTTCTTCGAAGATAGCGTCGCGTCGCGCTCGGCCTCAGCTTCCCTCTCACACGTCTCTTGTGCCCGTAGTCATTGTAGGCGTCTCTTCTGTGATTTGGACATGCCTGGAGGTGCCCAAGATGGTTGTGGCTTGGTGCCGGGTGCTACTGTTCGGCCTCCATTAATTCTAGCCGAAGTAGTATTGTACCCTTCGGCCCTGTGCACCCTGTGTTCGGAGGGGTCTTCGCTATGAACCCCGACGGACAGATAGGCCGTGTTCGGCCGACCGAACCAGGCTTCGGCGCCGAGCCCGGCCAAAGCATGGGACTTACCTCCGTCAGACCTTGGTGACAAAGTCTTCGGGATTGGGACTTCCTGAGACCCAACTCTGATGGTGATGGCTTCGGACTCCCTAACGTAGGCCTCTACGTGCTCGCACCCCTCGGCTTCGCTCTTCATGGTTCGATTCGGAGGCACCACGGACAGTCTGTGGACGATGCCCCCTCTGCTGCGTCTGTTTGTCCCTGCCATCCATAATACTCCGAAGGAAAGCAAGGCATAGTGTTAGGTTGCGGAGGGTACCCTGACCTGGATATGTACGGAGCCACGGGGTCCCCGCCTAGTCATACGGTGAAGGCATCGGCGGCTCTAGTGGCCTCGCCCACTGTGAGCCGAACCCGTTACCCGAAAGGGGGTTCGGCAGAGTTGATGGTGTTTTGGACCACACCAGCGAAGGGTCCTGCCAGGCCGGAGGTACATTCATCCAGTGCGGGTCGAAGCCTCCCATCGTAGAAGTCCAAAACAGTGCGGGGTTCGGCCATTGGGGGCCGAAGTTACTATACGAGGGGTTCAGCCATTGCGGCTCGAAGCCACCGTGCAGAGTGTCAGGACACTGTGGCCCGAAGCCGCCGTGCGGAGGGTTCAGCTGCTTCGGTCCGAAGCTACCCTCCGAGAGTCTTGGACCCTTCGGCTACTTTAGTTTCTTAGTGTGGGGGCCTGCTTCCTTGGCCTTTCTCTGATGCTTGTTTAACAGCATATTGTACGTTACCTTCGTCCTCTTGGGAGCTTTAGCCGAGGGGGTATTAACGTTCTATTTCCACACTCCCACCTCGGGCTTCTTTGGTACGAGCGTGCGAGTGCGCGGCTCTCCAACAATTACATCTTTCCCTTTAGCCGACCCGACCTGTTCTGGCCGAATCAACACCTTCTTCTCACCGAGGTCAACGGCGTTGACGGGAAAAGGATCTTTATCCAGCTTCATCTTCGGATCATGGTCTATCTTCAATCGTCCTTCTATGGCCGATTGGATCTGCTGTCGAAAAACATTGCAGTCATTAGTATTATGTGAATGTGAATCATGCCACTTACAGTATGAATGCTTCTTTAACTCATCGGTAGGTGGAATGACTTGACCCTTGGGTAACTTGAGAAGCTGACTTTTTAAGAGGAAATCAAATATTTTCTTACACTTGGTTATATCAAATGAGTATTTGACCTCACTAGGTCGATTCTTTGTGGGGGATGGTTGTAACTTGGAGCAGGTGGCAAGTTTATTCCTAGCGTTCCACACCCATTCGGCTGTGTACATATCAGCCGAATCCTCCTCTTCTGACTCTTCCTCGTCAGAGCGTTCCATGATGTGGATTTCAGCCCTAGGCTTGCTAAACATATTAATAAACCTTTTATCTTTGGTTCGGCCTTCCTGGACCAGAGCCTGCTGTAAAACTTGGCTAACTTCTAAAAAGTTTTGGTTATCTAACCTCTCTTTAATTTCAGAACGCAACCCGTTAAAAGCTAGTTCCGTCAAGTCCCTTTCCAAAATATTAAGGCTAAAACATCGGTTTCTAGTATCCCTAAAACGCTTGATGTACTTAGAGGCGCTCTCGCTAGATTTCTGCTTAACCGATGTCAAATGCGAAAGCCTAAGTTCTGTCTCACCCGTGTAGAAGTAATCATGGAATTTCCTCTCTAAATCATCCCACGTCTGAATGGAGTTTGGCGGGAGCGCCGAAAACCAAGTGAAAGCGGTGCCGGATAGCGAGAGAGAAAATAGTCTAACCTTTAGAGCATATATCCCGCTAACTTCTCCACACTGTGCGAAAAATTGACTAACTGTGCGAAACAGGATCCCGGCTTTAGGTGCTCTCACCACAGGCGGTGATGACAAGCACTCCTTGATTTTCTCAAAAGCACTTTGTTGGCTTGCCCCCCAAGTGAACTCGGCCTCGTTTTTCAGCCGGAGTATGGGGACAAGGCATCAATCTTGCCGGACAAGTTGGATATAAAGCGACGCAAATAGTTCAACTTGCCTAGAAACTTTTGTGCATCCCTTTTGCATGTCAGCGCTGCAATGTTTCTAATCTTCTCAAGTCTCTTAGGATCAACTTCGCTGCCTCTGTCGTGAATCATGAAACCTAGGAACTTACCCGCCGACACACCAAAAACACACTTAAGTGGGTTCATTTTCAACCCATACTGTCGCACCCTATCGAAAGCAACCTTCAAATCAGCTAAATGGTTTCCCATAGCGTCTGATTTGACTACGACATCGTCGATGTAAACTTCTAGCATAACTCCTAACAAGTCATGAAAGATCAAGTTCATAGCGCGTTGATATGTTGCGCTGGCATTTTTCAAACCAAAAGTCATGATGACCCATTCAAACAAACCGACAAAACCAGGGCATCGAAAGCCAGTCTTGTAGATGTCCTCTTCGGCCATAAAGATTTGATTATAACCAGCATTGCCATCAAGGAAACTTAGTACCTTGTGTCCTGAAGCATCGTTGATCAGCATGTCGGCTATCGGCATTGGATACTCGTCCTTTGGAGTGGCTCTGTTTAGATCCCTGAAATCAATGCATACCCATATCATTTGCCGCGCCCTTTCTTTTCTACAGGCACAATGTTAGCAACCCATTATGTGTACCTGCACGGCCTAAAAATTTAGCCTTAAGTAGTCGCTCCAGTTCCTCTTTAACTCGGTCATAGACGACCGAATTAAAGCGGCGCGGAGGCTGCTTATAAGGCCTAAATCTGGACTTGATGGGCAGCCGATGCTCCACGAGCTCGTGGCTTAGCCCTGTCATCTCGCTATAATCCCATGTGAAACATTCGACATACGACCGAAGTAACTTTATTACTTCAGCCTTTTCATCGGGCTGTAAATGTTGGTTTACAAAAGTTGGCCTTGGGATGCTACCATCACCTATGTCGACCTCATCCAAGGGATCGGCCGACGCAAAACCTTGTCCTAATTTTTCTACTTCGCTAAAGTCCTCGATGGCTTCGGCGATACCGTCCTTATTGGACCGATACTGCTCCACACGAGACTTTAGCCAGACTAGATTACTCTTGCTAGACATGACTATTAATACAAAAATAGCCATGCTACTCCAGCTGGCTTTATAGACACCGGTACAAACCGTCCTCCGGACACGCTAAAAAAATCATAGTCTGAAAGATCTCTACCTGACAGACACTCTACTTTGTTATGGATGGCGTCAACTGATACATCGACCAATGCTACTTGGGCCGAAGTGTCCGCGGGGATGACCTCCACCTCATCGCCGTCCCACTGTATCAAGCACAGGTGAAGAGTAGAAGGAATGCAATAGTTCGCGTGAATCCAGTCGCGTCCGAGTAGTATGCTATAATTACCTTGTACGTCGACGACAAAAAATGATGTTGGCAACATCTTGTTTCCCACCGTCAACTCCATAGAGAGTACGCCCTTGGCCTCGGAGCTCTCGCCGTTGAAGCCGTTGAGCATCAAGTTGGTCTTCTTCAGGTCATCATCCCTGCCAAGTTTCTGCTTAACCGATGTCAGATGTGAAAGCCTAAGTTCTGTCTCACCCGTGTAGAAATAATCATGGAATTTCCGCTCTAAATCATCCCACGTCTAGATGGAGTTCGGCAGGAGCGCCGAAAACCAAGTGAAAGCGGTGCCGGATAGCGAGAGAGAAAATAGTCTAATCTTTTGAGCATCTATCCCGCTAACTTCTCCACACTGTGCCAAGAATTGACTAACGTGCCCTAGTGTAGTTTTGCTACCATCGCCATCGAATTTAGTGAATTCAGGGATTCTATAGCCACGGGGGTAGGGTACTATGTCAAGATGGTCGGGGTATAGCTTACGGTACACCCTAACCCTTCCCTTGGGCACGAAGCCAGCACACTCTCTAAATAGTGCATGAACCCGCTCTTCTATGTCATCTTGGCACGTTGCTTGTGCGCGCCTCTCATGTGGGGGCGCGACACGTGGTGTGATATCAGCGTGTCAGCCATGGGCCTCTTCCCCGCGCGCTATTTGCATGGCGTGTTCGTGTCCGGGTGCCTGCGCATGTGGTGCGGGTAGCGTGGGCACCGGCGCAGGTGGTGGTGCGTGGTATGCAGTGTTAGTTTGACCGTAGGTGTAATGATTGGTCTCGGCCATAAGTGATGAGGCCAGAGACATGATTGTGTCGATGTTGTCGTTAGTCCTACCGTATATGTGGTTTATCGGTGGTGCACTAGCGATGGGAACCGGGGGCATGGCCTCAGTAAAGCCGAACCTCCTAAGAGTCACCTCTACTTGGGAGCTGACTGCCGAATCTAAACGGTTGGCTAGCGAAGCGCTAACGGCTTTATCTACTGATGCGACTATTTTTTGTTCAATTTCTAAAGAAGATAAACGAGGCGATACAGGTGTTACCTGGACCTGAGCGAGGTCGGGGGTGATGATGTCGCGCTTGATGAAGCCCGCGTGTGTCTTGACGTAGCCCCCAAGCATCATGTCTTGGAGTGCCTTTAACTTTGCCTCGATTTCTGCTTGGTTTTCTGCGGGGATATCTTCAAGTGTGGGTGTCAAAATGTTGTAGTTGTCGATATCCACGCCTCCTATTGTGTTCATCGGCGGTGTAGACGTAGTAGTCGACGTAGATGTACCGGTAGCCGATGTAGATGTACTTGTCATGTTGGCATAGTCGTCCCCAGCAGAGTCACCAAAAAGTGTGTTGACACGGAAACGTGCCCCCGCTCTTGGGTCAGTTCGACGATCCAAAAGTGTGCGGATACTTAGGGACAAGCCTAAGCGTGGCGCAGCACCGACGTCACGTTCCGACTACACTTAGTCGTGATAAGGAGGGTGGAGTCGCCAAGCAACCAGATTACACAAAATAATCCAATTAGTCGAAAGAGATAGAATAAATAGAATAAAATCAGCAAACCAGTCGGAGCCCATCTGGTTGGAAGTCTGGCACGAAGGGGTCACTAAAGTGTACCTTCAGCGTCTGGTGCAAACTACTCCGCCGAAGGGTGCTTTGGCATTCGGACTGATCCGGCCAAAGATGGACTCCGAACGGATCTGGACGTGATGATCACCTCCGAACAACGGGGTTCGGCGTGAGATCTCCGATACAGCAAACTACGGAATAATGACGCGAGGGTCGTGCACAAGTGTGACTTCGTCCAGTGCGGAGTATGGTCGTGGCGAAGCCTGTCGTGATGAAGTATGCTAGCGAAGCCTATTGCCGGAGCTTGCAGTCTCACCGAAGGGTGTTCTGGTGAACTCCGAACCCGATCTCTCGGCTCTGGACACCTCTGACGAAGTAGCTCCGAACGTGGGAACCTGCAACAGAGAGAATTCGAAGTACCAATTCAGCCTGAGGACCGAATTCTGCTAAGTGTTGCACTAGTAGCGAAGGTAGCAATCTATTACGCAGATTAGCGGATACTTCACAGTTGAAGTAACAAGGCGATAGCAATCTATTACGTAGATTTATGGATACTTCACAAGCGAAGTAACAAGGGTAACCACTATTCCGAAGTGGCCGGCGGAGGGCTTCCAGGCAAACCCACGAAGAGGTACAGGAAAATAAAGGTAAAGTAAATGCGATCAAAGCATGGGGCTTTGGTTTGGTTTGAGTTGGGGGGCCTATACGCCGGACTTGCCTCTCTATTTATAGGGGCTTAATTCCTAATCTAATCTGCTATTAATCTGGCCAGATAGAGATAAAGATTGAGTTGGAAACGTCTGCAATTCTACCTCTGCCGAAGTGGGCTTCGGCCAGGCCCGTCGAGGCCTGCTCCTCGGGCTGAAGCTTCGGTAGCGTGGGCCTCCGAAGGCTTCCCGACCGAAGCCCATGGGCTGGCTAGAGGCTTTTGGAGCCCACAGCTCAATGGACTTAGGCCCTATGGGGCTTCGGACAGACCCTGGACATGTGTATTTTTGGCCCAAATCACCAAAATTTATATTTTGACGATCTAGCCATTAATGCCATCTTTTTCTATCAACATAACCGGGGTTACAGCCTCAGTAAAGCCGAACCTCGTAAGGGTCGCCTCTACTTGGGAGCTGACTACCGAATCTAAACGGTTGGCTAGCGAAGCGCTAATGGCTTGATCTACTGATGCGGCTATTTTTTGCTCAATCTCTAAAGAAGATAAACAGGGTGATACAGGTGTTACCTAGACCTGAGCGAGGTCGGGGGTGATGATGTCACGCTTGATGAAGCTTGTGCGTGTCTTAACGTAGCCCCCAAGCATCATGTCTTGGAGTGCCTTTAACTTTGCCTCGATCTCTACTCGGTCTTCTGCGGGGATATCTTCAAGTGTAGGTGTCAAGATGTTCCGGTTGTCGATATCCGCGCCTCCTATTGTGTCCATCGGCGGTGTAGACGTAGTAGTTGACGTAGATGTACCGGTGGCCGATGTAGATGTACTTGTCATGTTGGCGTAGCCTTCCCCAGCAGAGTCACCAAAAAGTGTGTTGACACGAGAACGTGCCCCCGCACTTGGGTCAGTTCGACGATCCAAAAGTGTGCGGATACTTAGGGACAAGCCTAAGCGTAACGCAGCACCGATGTTGCGTTCCGACTACCCTTAGTCGTGATAAGGGGGTAGAGTCGCCAAGCAATCAGATCACACAAGATAACCCAATTAGCCGAAAGAAATATATTAAACAGAATAAAATTAGCAAACCAGTCGAAGCCTGTCTGCTTTGAAATCTGGTGCGAAGGGGTCACCGAAGTGTACCTTCGGCGTCTGGTGCGAAGTATCCTGCCGAAGGGTGCTTCGGCGTTCGGACTGATCTGGCCGAAGATGGACTCCGAACGGATCTGGACACGACGGTCACCTCCGAACAGTGGGGTTCGGTGTGAGGTCTCTAATACAGCAAACTGAATAATGACAGGAGAGCCACGCGCGAGCGTAACTTCGTCCAACGCGGAGTGCGATCATGGCGAAGCCTATTGTGACGAAGTGTGCTAGTGAAGCTTGTCGTCGGAGCCTACAGTCTCGCCGAAGGGTGTCCTGGTGACCTCCGAAACCGATCTCTCAGCTCCGGACACCTCCGACGAAGTAGCTCCGAACGTGGGAACCTACAACAGAGAGAGTTCGAAGTACCAATTCGGCCCGAGGACCGAATTCTGCTAAGTGTTGCACTAGTAGCGAAGGTAGCAATCTATTACGCAGATTAGTGGATACTTCACAGGCGAAGTAACAAGGCGATAGCAATCTATTACGTAGATTAACAGATACTTCACAAGCGAAGTAACAAGGGTTACCACTGTTCCGAAGTGGCCGGCGGAGGGCTTCCAGGCAAACCCACGAAGAGGTATAGGAAAATAAAGGTAAAGTAAATACGATCAAAGCTAGGGCTTTGTTTTGGTTTGTGTTGGGGGCCTCTACGCTGGCCTCGCCTCTCTATTTATAGGGCTTAATCTTTGATCTAATCTGCTATTAATCTGGCCGGATGGAGATAAAACTTAGCCGGAATTGTATACAGTTCTATCTCTACCGAAGTGGGCTTCGGCCAGGCCCGTCGAGGCCTGCTCCTCGGGCCGAAGCTTCAGTGGCGTGGGCCTCCGAAGGCTTCCTGGCCGAAGTCCGTGGGCTGACCAGAGGCTTTCGGAGTCCATATCCCAATGGACCTTCGGTCCTATAGGACTTCGGCCTGACCCTGGACATGTGTATTTTTGACCCAAATTACCAAAATTGATATTTTGACAATCTCAGCCATTAATGCCACTTCTTGCTATCAACAGTTCCTAATATAAATATCAATGTACTCCTAAGGCAAATACAATCTTTTGATAATTGATAAACAGAACCCCTTTGTTTAGCCGGGTGCTAACAAACTTGAGAGTAATCTCTACCTTTGCTCTTGTGATTTCCTTCGCGGGATTACAAAAGCGGCGGCGTCATCTGCTCCCCAATTGGTGCTTCTACTCCCTTCAAGGTTTGTCTTGATTGATTGTAGGTTGTGTTGGTTAGTTCTTAAGAGTGTGGTTGGGCGAATCCTCGATTCAGGTTGCCGGTTCAAGACAATGGTTGGCTTCGAGTTTTATTTGCCAAGTTGCACTAGTTACCGCTGCTTGTAGCAAGTTATTCCGCTGTTCTACAGCTTGTTATCCGGTGATTGATCCTACATCATGAACATTAGGACATCTTGTCATATCATGTGGCCACCATTGCCATGGTCACCACCACCATTGTTGCGGCTACGATTACCACGGTCGTGGTTGCGACCTCTCTGAAAAAACCATGCTAAAAACCTCTGTGTACGCGCATGGGAGAATTGACATAGGATTGTGATGATTCGCCTTATAGCAACTGAATCCATTGCTCGAATTTGAGAAGTTGGGAGTAAACCTCTCCAATCGAGATTGGTTCTGGACGCTCAACCATACTCGACCCGATTGGATTGCATTCCATGTGAAGACCTAAGATGATGTAGGAGACTAGTTCTTCTTCATCTAGTGGTTTTCTTGTAGATGCCATCTCATCTTCAAGGGTCTTCATCTTGCTAACATACTCATCCACACTCATATTGCCCTTCTAAGTTGTGGCCAAGGTTATGCGCGTGTTCAATGACTGCGCACGAGTCTGTGATGAGAACATTCCCTCAATTATTTGCCAGACTTCAACCATTGTTCTCTTGTCAGCTACATGGATGAGTATTTTCTTGCTTAGGGAAGACAAGATATAGTCGAGGATCTGCCAATCCTTGACCATCCATTGCGTGTGCTCAGGACTGAAAATCTTGATCATTTGTTCTCCTTGTTAAGCTTTAATCTCCACTGCATGTGCCTTTGAGGTTCCATCAAGAAACCCCATCATCTGGGCGCAGGGGCGGAGCTAAAGTTTGTGGTGGGGGTTCCTAGGAACCCTCTTACAAAAAAAATAGTTATTATTGTTAATTTTTCACCTTTTGTGCACCCCCTCAAATTTAATTCGGTGTACCGTTTAAAGCGGTGCACCCCCTTCAGTTTTACTCTAGCTTCGCCACTATCTAGGCGTCATGGATGGTGGGTAGGATTTGCGCCTTCCACAACATGTGGTTTGACTTGGTGAGTTTCTCTATCACAGGAACGACAAAGGAAAAAATAGACGAAGAAGAGGAGCTTGCCATGAATGAGGTAGATTCTGATACCATGTGAAAAGCTTCTATTTGGCTGGAGTGCTTATATATATGACTAGAGTGCTTATATTGATTACAAAAGGGTTGCCATGGAATATAAGAATAATAGATTATGTTGGTTTCCAAATATATATTCAATCAATCTATTATTTCTATCTAAATACAACCTGATCTGATTTTCCATGATAATTTATGACAGATTTACATAATTGAATAGATTATATCTACACTTCAGCGGGATCTAAACTTTTTAAATTACCTTAATGAAACTTGCTTAACGAAACTTGAAGTAACTGAACATTAAATTGAACAAGACAAGCTGAGTGTAAAAATAGGGACGCTTTAATCCTCTATCTAACTCTAATTTATAACTTTCTAAATGCTTTTCGAGGGCAGATTGGCGATTGAAGGCAGAGGAGGGCGTGGCAGTTGCTTGCTTCTCGGCAATACCAACGCAAATTTTGCTGCGGCTCCTGCTGCGTGGATAACCGCCGGATACGTGGTGGATCCTGCGCCGTCCGATCTCGCGGCGCCCTCGCTTTAACGCTTTCCCATCCTAGGAACAGATCCACTCTCTTCCGTTGGGGCAAAACCCGCCTCCGAAATTCCGGATCGTTCCCCCGGGTCCGATCGAATCAACGAGTTTGCTTCTTCCGCAATCCAAATCACGCGAGCGCCCCAATGGCGGCCGCCGCCGTCTCCCACCTCCGCCGTGGCCACGCGCTGCTCTACCTCCTGCAACGCCGCTGCTTCTCCTCCGCCGCTGCGGCGGCTCCCTTGGCCGCTGCGGCCGCCGCCCGCCGCCTTCTCTCCACGTCGGTGGAATCCGGCGCTTCTTCGACAGGGCAGGACTACAAGCCCCCGCTCTTCGACCCCTTCCGCGTCGCCACCCTTGCGTCGTCGGCCCCGCCCCTGGAGTCGCCCCCTATCGAGGAGCCCCCCAATGATGCGCCGCCCCCGGAGGAAGCGTCTGCGGCCGCCGCGCCTGAGAAGGATGTGGTGGCGTGCCAGCATGAGTTGGAGGGTATGAAAGCCGCGGTGGAGTCCTTGAGGTGCAGGGAGGAGTCGCCACACGAGAAGGAGGCGTGGAGGCTGCTCGGCCGCTCGATTGTGAACTACTGCGGCACGGCAGTGGGGACGGTGGCTGCGAACGACCCGTCCACGGCAAGCCAGATGCTCAATTACGACCAGGTGTTCATTAGGGACTTTGTCCCATCGGCCATCGCGTTCCTTCTCAAGGGTGAGGGAGACATCGTGAAAAACTTCCTGCTCCACACATTGCAACTCCAGGTGAGTTGCACGCACATCGGAACAATTGCTATGTTATTCGTGTTAGTCCATTATTATGCCGTGTTCAGTTGAAATGCAGCTGTGATAATGCGGTAAAATGCTGGTGTCGGTCAAGTAACACAAATTCCGATACAATTTCAGTGTGACGATAGTACAAAGAGGACATCTTCTGTACAGTATACCTCATAGTAGCCTTTCCATAGAACAACAACATTTATTCTAATAAATTACCCAGATATATTCTGAACCTTACATGTATTGCAGCAATATCGATTATCCTCGCTCTGGAAATGTGCTCCAAATACTTGAGTATTAGAAAACATAAAACATTTTACTTACAGGTTGTCATAGTTTTTCTTGCTTGGCAATTCTTTTTGCACATAACGACTATTTTTTAGAGTGCGAGGACTTTTTAGGATCTGAATTTTTTATACTCTGTACATTTGCTAGTTTGCCACTAATGTACATTTGTCATGATATCTTCCTCTACTCCAAAATAATACTATAGTTTAGTTGTGACAGTACCTGGAATATGCCATTTTTGTCTTAGTTGACCTAAAGTTCATATGTTTCATTTAAATGTAAATATTTGGGTATACCTTTTCCTTTTTTTTTCTTTTTTTCCAATAGTGCATGACTTAAGGAGGCCCATGAGTAGTTTTATTTGGGTTCATTCCAAATGATTTGACCATGTAGGTCTCTGATTTAGTATGAACTATAGTTGAGCTTTTATTTGTATGCAATACCTAACATTACAGACCATGCTACATCGAAAACGAGAAACAATAAGATTGATGATTCATGCAAAGCAACATTTCTGCATGACAAAGTTGACTAGCAAGTAGCAAAGATAAACATCAAGTTTCAATGTTTTTTGAGTGTGTTTCACAGAGCTTCATTTTGACTGAGTTACAAAAATAAAATTCAGGTTTCAAACCAGAACTTAACACAAGTTTCAAAAGTCAAATTCGAGTTTTGCACATGTTTTGAACACAATCGATCTCACTCACCAGATAGAGACAAGGACAAGCTGATGCCATTGTAGATGTGATCTTTGTGGGATCGGAGCACACAACCATGCCCTTGTCATTGTCGCTGTGCCCCTTGGCACTTTGGCAGGAATCCACATTCCTGCACTACTCACTGTAGTTCTACTAATGGTTTTTAAGTCGTCACCTAGGCGTCACCTTGTCGTCCGGGCGGGATTCCAACATGGGCATCGCCACCAGCATCCTGCGTATGACATTGTAAAGTATCGCCTAGGCGTGATATGGCATTGGCTGGATGCCTAGCGTCCTAGGGCGAGTGTGTGTCGGGGCTAGCTGGCGTGCAGTCGCGCATGAAAGAGAAGCAGTGTGGGAGGGAGAAACACACAAGAGATAAGCTCGAGAGGGAAGAGAGGGAAAAGAGAAGGAAAAGAGAGGGAGTTTTAGTACAGCACGCAAGCGGCAGCGACGGTCCCACACCCTTGGCCCGGCGAGGCAGCGGTGGAATCCCGTGCCCTTGGCCTGGCGAGGCAGCGGTGGAGGTCCACGCCCCTGTCCCAATGAGGCAGCGGCGGAAGTCCGTGCCCCTGACCTAGCAAGGCGGTGAGGTGACAACTTGGTGACTCGGCAACAGCTTGCACTCTAACATCCTCAGTCCTCACTCTTTTTCTTGGCTTTCTTTTGGGCAGGTATCTAATCTTTAAATAAAACTTATCAGTAGCTCTCACTCTAGATTCTCT
Organism: Zizania palustris; assembly: GCA_019279435.1. Lineage (NCBI taxonomy): Eukaryota > Viridiplantae > Streptophyta > Magnoliopsida > Poales > Poaceae > Zizania > Zizania palustris. The sequence goes on from JAAALK010000079.1 coordinate 46,599,609, forward strand.
CCTCTTTATACTATAATACTTATGTGTGTATGGTGTCGCCTTACCGCGCACCTAACTCTCTTAGGGTCCTTTGGTTTGGCTTTTGGGAGCGGCTTTTGCTTTCTGGAAGCTAAAAGTCAACCAAAGGGTCTATTCCAAGCCAACAGCTTTTAGTAAAAGCAGCTTTTTGCGCAGTGAAACTGTGGAAGCTTCTTCAGACCTGCTTTGTGGCTTCTGCTTTTTGAATATTTGATAATGCTAATATTCATAGATTGACATTTAAAATTTCATGCAACCATATAAAATTTCATAATTTGACATTTCAAATTTCATGCAACCATACAAAATTCCATAAATTGACATTTTAAATTTCATACAACCATACATACCTTCATAAATTGACATTTCAAAATTCATACAACCATACAAAATTTCATAAATTAACTTTTTACACAGTTTAAAGTAGCGTCTCCACAGTTGTTTCAGCCAAACGACTTTCAACTTTCTCACAGCTAACATCCCACAACAACTTTTCCATAGCACACAACCCACAACAGCTTTTTTCCACAGCCAAAATCTTATTGTTGATCTCAACATGAAAATGCTGCTGAAAGGGGGTAGGTCGTTGTGCCTTGCCTTACTGTCTTAAGAACACTCTACATGCATGCTCTCCATAACCACCGCTCACGGCCCGTGCTTATTTGCCACATCTGTGTTCCTTGCCTTTTTCATGTATGCTTCTTGCAGCCGCTCGCTCTCATTGATCATGGTCGTCCCACCTTCACATTCACTCAATTCTTAGAGCTTGTTGCTTCTCGCTGCAAGCATTAAAGTGTCAAAATGTGTGACAATATCAATGTGAAGTGGACAGAGCCACCTCATGCTGTGGATTGTGGCTACTTGGCTACCAGCGGTGGAACTGGTTGCTGCTGGTTGTGACTTCGACAATGTTATGCTTGTGTCTTCAATAATATCTCATTATGTAGTTTTTCACGAAGAAGAAATTCTTGGTAGTATGAAGAGCTTATGCAATATTTTTGAACTCCCAACGCTTGTTCAACCGACTAAAAACGGAACCTAGTGTTTAATGTGTGGTGTGCAACTCTTTATGAGAGTCTGTGTGCTAAAACCAGTTATTACTTTAGTTGTCTGGAGTAAGCTGGTTACTACTAGTTTAACAGTTTAGTACAAGTATATTATGGGTTCTACTTACAACATGTATGAATTCTCTTCGAGGGAAGAAACATACGTAAACTTATGCTGGAAACATGTTTCAAAACTTCAAAAATAGGCCCACCAAGTATCAAACCCCTGACAGCAGTATTGATTAATTTTCTGTGTTTATATATGCATTTTTTCCTGGGTGGCATTATTTGAATATCTAGGTTATGGGCAATGTTGTTTGATAGAAATGTAATCATTCTCTTTGTTTAACCTGTCAGAGTTGGGAGAAGACAGTTGATTGCTACAGCCCTGGTCAGGGATTGATGCCTGCTAGTTTTAAAGTTAGATCCATACCTCTAGATGGAAACAGTGAAGCATTTGAGGAGGTTCTTGACCCTGACTTTGGAGAGTCAGCCATTGGACGTGTAGCACCAGTTGATTCTGGTGAGTGAGTTGTGTGGGTTCATATTAACTTTTGAAGATAATACTTGTTTCGTGGATCTTTTATATTGAGCTCTGTTTATAAGGTCTTTGGTGGATAATCCTGTTGCGAGCATATGGTAAAATTACTGGCGACTATGCACTACAAGATAGAGTTGATGTGCAGACAGGCATCAGATTGATCCTGAATTTATGCTTGTCTGATGGATTTGACATGTTCCCTACATTGTTAGTCACTGATGGGTCATGTATGATTGATCGACGGATGGGAATCCATGGGCATCCTCTTGAGATCCAGGTAAGTTTATTCTTGACACTTGATCTTGACATCATGCTTTAAGTTACTCCCTCCATTCCATAGTGCGAGGTGTTTGACTTTTTTATAAGTCAAACTGCTCTAACTTTAACTTTAACAAATTTTATAGAAAAATAAATAACTATAAAATCAAATAAGTTTCATTAAATCTATCATAAAAAATGTCTTAATAATGTATTTATTTGATATTGTCAATGTTAATATATTTTTCTTTAAACTTGATCAAAATTAGAGAAGTTTAACTGAAAATTTAAAAACAAGTCATACAACTTATAATATGAAACAGAGGGAATGTAAAGCAATGATATCGTTCTTCTTTTACAACAAATTATATTCTCACAACTCAAATGTAGTGGTATTTGAATCTGACGGGATCTACTTTGCAGTCTCTGTTCTATTCTGCTTTGCGCTGTGCCCGCGAAATGGTCAGTATAAATGACGGATCTAACAACTTGATCCGTGCCATCAACAACAGGCTCAGTGCCTTGTCATTTCACATAAGAGAGTACTATTGGGTCGATATGAAGAAGATAAATGAGATTTATCGCTACAAGACTGAAGAGTACTCCCATGATGCTATTAACAAGTTCAATATCTACCCAGAGCAAATCCCTTATTGGCTTGCAGACTGGATTCCTGAAAAAGGTGGTTACCTTATAGGAAACCTACAACCAGCTCACATGGATTTCAGGTTTTTTTCTCTTGGAAATCTCTGGGCGATTGTCTCTTCTCTAGCTACTCAAAGGCAAGCAGAGGGTATTCTGAACCTCATTGAAGCCAAATGGGATGATATAGTTGCAAATATGCCACTCAAGATATGCTACCCTGCTCTAGAGTACGAAGAATGGCGTATCATCACTGGTAGTGACCCCAAGAACACGTGAGCAACACTTGTTTTGTGCAGATGTTGAGACCTGGCACATTTTCACTCTTTTCGCAATAACTAAAATTTTCCAAGTTCGAAGTACAAATATACTGGCTTGCTTTGTTCATTATAATTAGCATGTTTTATTACTTTTTGTCAATGATGTTGAACTTTTTATTAAATGCAAAGCCATCACGGGAAGTTTGTCAAAAGCATTGTTAGCATTAACCAAGTTGCATTTTTTTCAGTATTTGAGTTTGTTTCTTTATACATTTGTTATGGCGTACAGGCCCTGGTCATATCATAATGGTGGATCTTGGCCCACATTGCTGTGGCAGGTACACTGGTTGCATCTTAGCTTTTCATATTTTGTAAACAGTGACGATTGTAAATTAATCTTTTGAATTTGTTGATTCAGTTTACCCTAGCCTGTATCAAGATGGGAAGGCGTGATTTGGCACAGAGAGCTGTTGAAGTTGCAGAAAAGAGGCTCTCAGATGACAAGTGGCCAGAATATTACGACACAAGGACAGGAAGGTTTATTGGGAAGCAGTCAAGGCTATATCAAACTTGGACCATTGCAGGATACCTTAGCTCTAAAATGTTATTAGACTGTCCAGAGTTGGCATCCATATTAACATGCGAGGAAGATCTCGAGCTGTTGGAAGGGTGTGCGTGTAGCCTGAACAAAAGTGCACGCACCAAATGCTCTCGTCGTGCGGCAAGGTCGCAGGTCCTTGTGTAGTTGCACACTTGGTGGTTGACCGCCAAGACATACACTGCTCACTCTACTTTGTGGACTTCACGTCGCGCAAGTCAGCACTAGTTACTTCACCCGGGGACCACATATGCCGGTTATTTTAGCGAGCTTCTGGTTAACCCGTTGATACAAGAGTAACCTTTTGTATGTGCATTTTACCATATCAAGATTGCATACACACAAAGCCATTCAACTGAGGTTGATTGGCCGTTTTGTAAATTGAAAGCATGTAAAGATTTCCACTTTGTTATCAATATATTATGAGAAATGGACGGATGTTTCTAACAGGTGTTTTTGCTCTTGCCTCCGGTATAATATAGTGTGGTTCCTATTTCAGCTGACGGAAGCTCAGTAAGAGATAAGGACTAAACATGCTGTCCAGCTGCTGCATCCAGCAATGTTTAGGAGCAAGCAGTCATGAGTCAAATTGTCAGGTCCGTAAATTCATACCAATTAAAGTGTCAGGTCCTTAAATTCATACCAATTAAGTTTTTCTTCCCAGCCAGCTAATATGTGCATCCTGTCATGTACAGACTTTGAGTAGTCCAGACACGAGAACAGTCAAGATCTGAAATTGATTTTTTCACTGATGCTCTCAACATGTTGTTGATTGGTCCGTGCATCCTCTGCCGCAGTGCCGCCTAAAAGAAACAGGTAAAATTCATAACTGGAGTACTTTATTCTAATTGCTGCTGCAACTCCTAATTGCTTTCCCTGGAAAAAATCTTAAATTGCTTTGGGCATACTCGCTCTTAATTTTGCTCTGCTGTGCGTATAGAGCATTTAACTTCTGCACGAACTGACTTGACAATGGTGACCACTGAGTCTCCTGGCCACTTTTAAATGCTCTTTGGTTGCACTGCTTTCACTTATTATGTAGGTGTTTTGTTACTATTTGTTGATCACAAGTTCATAACACAATCATGGCTTTGCATACTAGCGTTAGAGCTTCACTGCCTACTTTCAACATGCAGTCATGCACTGCGAGGGCACATGTGCTACACTGCTCTGTCACTTATGTGTTGTTCACATCACTCATAGGAGCCAGGTTGTTCCTGGAACTGCGAGGGCTCCCTTGCAGGAACGAATAAGATCCAGGCGAGATCTTTCGCTTGGCAATTGGTTTGTTTTGAATGAATGGTAGCGGCTCTACGAACTGCAATATTTATAGTGCAATTTTATGATTATACGCTACCCATTTATGGTCATTTCATGATGCATCACTGGGCTTCTCTGCAGGGTCAGGTGAACACAGTGGTGGGGAGCAGAGGAGAGCCTTCAACAAAGTATAGTAGGTAAGTCTTCGAAAGACAATGCCACGAAAATAAATGGACGTTAGATTCCATGCTGAATTTATTATGCATGGTTTATATAAACATTGAACTATTGTGATGATGTACGAAGTTGCACGGCAAATTCGAAAAAAAAATAATTGTCATTTGTTTTCTTTAATCATAGTTCATCTGTCCCATAAAGACTTGAATTTTATCGATTTCTATATATTAGAAGTGTGGACAAATGACCCTCATTAATTTTATTAGTTCTTATATCAAGGTGAAATCCCTTGGTTAGCTAGAGTCTACATGCCCATAAAGCATGCATTAGAAAGTGAAAACAAGTTAAAAATCAAGTTATTATGAAATAAATTTTAAACTTTAAAAAACAAGTTTTCAGTAGATTGCTTTCGGTGTAGTTTGTCTAATGCCGACAGAGTGAAAGACTATCTTTTGAGAACCGTGTGGCAAAAGTTCTCTTTTCAAGGAAGATGCAAAAGATATGGGCCATTAAATCTCGAGCCGTTTGCATGCATGCATGCATTAGATTTTGACAAGTCGGGTTGCTGCGGCAGTAATACGCCCCAGAGTCTTGCATGCTTTCAATGCCTGTTCTGAGTCTCCCTGTTGGGCAAAGTTTAAAATGCAGTAGTTCTTTTTTCTTTGCTACTCACTCGTCGCTGTTCCTGTTCTTGCAACTGTTTCTGGACATGGCGTTGATTCCTGCCTATCTGTTGCTTGCGCACAGTAGCTGCTCGCTTCACTATTTGAATTCAATCCATTTTGTCCACTTACCACTAACTTCTGAGCTGAAAAAACTCAGCCTTTGCGCCCTTAGCATGCATGCATGCATGCATGCATGACAAGCTTCAAACGTTTTGGTGCGTAAATGTCGCTGCGTCTACGACCCTCCAGCAGAGGGAGAGAGCAAAAAGGCATTTAAGGACAAAACTATACCCCCTGTGTGGAGCAGCTGTCCAATTGTGCCAGGGTATATAGGGGGATTGTTATTTCTCTTTCGAGGGGACAGATGGATGTGGTGGGTACCTCATAAATGTCTATAGAGCTTCATGGGTGTAGCTTCGTGGGTGTCATTTTTAATTTAGACTGTTTCCATGTGTTACTCCAATCAATCTTGCATTTCCAAAAATCCTTGATGAAATTAAAGAAATTGTGGCATCTATCATAATAGAATTCAGATCCAACATAGATGCAAATTAATTTGTATTGAATGCCTTCCCTTGCTTTGTTTCTCATTGTATCGCTGGCATGTACTCACATGTTATTGAGAGATTAGTGGAGAATAAAGGGTTACGAAATTTGAAGTGGAAAACGGGGAATTGTGATTATAGAGCTCAAATTGTATAGCTTGAGCACGTGCATTAATCTTCATTTGGCATGCCTCCAGGAGATTCTATATATATATCTTGTCATCTTCTTATGTGTGGATTAAGGTTTCTTTTCTTCTTTTTTTACATATTTCTTTTATGTATTTTAGTGACTATACGTGCGTTCACTCAAGATTCTTTTGATTGTTTATAAGTAAATACTTGGACAACTCTTGGTGGCTTCCACACAGGAAAGCGAAGTCTAAGCCTCTAAGGCAATGATACTTTCATAGCCTTTGAGCTCTGTGCTATTTTAGTATCTTACGCTACAAACTTACCCATGTGAAGAGCACCAACTGAACCAATTTGATCAATGCATTCAGTAATCACATGCATGCAATAAAGCATGTGTTAGTGTTGGAGCATTCTGCAGTGTTGGAACGACAGATCGAACCAGCAGGTTTTGAGTGGAAAATGAGAACAGTGTATTCAATGCTTGTGTCTGTTGTTACAACTGTGGTGGGGGGTATTTATAGGGCGCCCTGGCCCGGGGGCTAAGCGCCCCCGGGCCAGCAACGGCTGCCCGACCAGCCCCGACCGATAGTACAGACAGAAAGGTACATAGTACAGACAAGAAGATTCGGCTCTGACAGGGCAGCGGCCGTGTCGGGTGCTTCCCGCGCCGCCTGACACGGCCCAGAAGATCGCGATCTTGTCCTTTCGTACGACTGCCTAGTCCTTTTCCCGCCTTGACTCTCTTCGGGCGCGCCTTGCCGGTCTGGCCGAGGGCTCCAGGACCTTCAACCTCCGCGAATGGCCTCCTGTGTCCTACGCCGAGAACCGATCGCTGGCTCCATCCCCCGGAGGGTGACCTCCGGCCACGCCCCTCCGGACGGTGGCCTCCGGCCACACTCCTCCGGACGGTGACCTCCGGCCACGCCCCTCCGGACGGTGACCTCCGGCCACGCCTCTCCGGACGGTGACCTCCGGCCACGCCTCTCCGGACGGTGACCTCCGGCCGTGCTCCTCCGGGGGGTGACCTTCGGCCACGCTCCTCCGGAAGGTGACCTCCGGCCACGCTCCTCCGGACGATGGCCTCCGTTATCAAACCTGGGCCCTCCGGCTGGAGGGCCCACCCCGCTGATTCCCGGGATTATCTCCCCCAACAGTAGCCCCTCGCTTCTTCCCGCTCGTAGCCCTGCAATAGGAGGGGGTGGAAGCGCACAAGATAATCCCATCAATTCACATGAGTACGTACCTTGCCTTAGAGCGCCGCATCCGCCGAGGGGAGTTGGCCGGAACCACGGGGGGCCGCCGCGTCTTGACTCCGGGGGCTCCAGCCTCGAAGGGCCAGGCGCGTGCCCCCAGAGGGCAGTTAACACACGTGTCGGCAACATTGAAAAGGCGGATCACCAGAAGATCGCCCCGCGCCCCGGTACGCCAACCGGTCTTAAATGCGGCGCCATGCCAACCGCCATGCGCGCACGTTAACCGAGGCAGGAATCGAACCGCCGGCCCCGCCGACAGGTATATATATGTGGCCCCCCACGATTTCTTCCTTCTTCACCCTCACGCTTCAGCCGCACTGCTTAGTCCACCGTCTACTCGCCTTTGAGCTCTGCATTTCCGCCTGCTTTCCCAGAATGTCGAAGAAACCAGTCCCTGCGATGGCGATGGACCCACGCTTCCTGCAGCGCCAGATGGCGGCGGCCGCGGCGGCGGCGGCGACCGACACGCCAGAGGTGCGCGGCGCGCGTGAGCTCCGCCCCGCTTCTGAGCGGTTCCGAGAGCAGACGCTGGAGCTCGGGGCGTCGGCGTGCACTGAAGCCTCGATCGAGCAGGCTACCAGGACCCGCCTTGGGCCAGAAACGCCGGCGAGAAGGCCGGGGCGGGAGACGGCCCCGCAGCCGCGGGAAGGCGAGGTCGTCGTCTTCGAGGCCTTCTTCGACGCGGGCCTGGGGTTCCCTGCCTCTGAGCTCCTCGCTGGGGTCCTGGAGGCGTTTCACCTGGAGCTCCCGCAGTTGTCTCCCAACGCCGTGGCCCGCCTCGCCATTTTCGAGTGGGCCATGCGCGCCGAAGGCTGCGAGGGGAGAGCGGAGGTCTTCGCCGAGATGCACGAAGCCCTCTGCCAGCCGAAGAAGAAGGATGGCCGAGTGCTAGCCTTCGGGAGCATCAACTTCCAGCTCCGGAGAAGGTACGCGGACTCCTTCCCGGCGAAGGCCACCAACGAAAGGTGGTATTCGAAGTGGGTGAACCGGTGGTTCTACGTCCGCGTAGGGCTCACCTCCGGCTTAGCCGGAATCCCGCGCCACATCTGGTTCCGGAGGGAGGCGCGCGTCGAAGCCAACTCCGGGGCCATCTCGGCGAGAGTACAGCTCCTCCAGATTGTCGCCCGCCGGATGAGCATGCGGGACTTGACGGAGGAGTTCGTGGCCTTAGAGATCTCCCCTCTGAAGGCGGAGTGGCCCGCCCTGCTCCGCAGCAGCCGAGACGCCACGGTGCCAGCGGAGCTCTCTCGTCAGCTTGGTAAGTATCGATCTCTCGTCGCCTTCGGCTTTGTGCTGTGCGCTTGAGGGGTGTCCGCAACACTGATGAAGAAACGCAGGGTCGCTCGTCGCCCGGACGCCCGAGGAAATTGCACGCCTGGCGGAGAAGATTCTAGGAGTTCCCACCGCGGCCGAACGGGTCCGCCGGATGGAGCTGGTGGGCTCCTGGGAGCGCTCGAACAGGGTGTGGGGGGCGCTCGATCTTACGCCCCCGCCTCTCCCGGAGGGCGAAGTCCTCCGGGACGTCTCGAAGAGAAAGGCAGGCGACGCGGACGGCGGCCTCTCTCCGGGTCTCCCGAAGAAGAGGAGGGTCATGAAGGGGCCGAAGCGCGCGTCGCCGGAACCCTCCTCTGCCTCCCGTTCCGAGGGAGGGGGCTCTAGCGAAGGGGCCCAGTCCGAGCCGGAGGACCCTCCGGAGGCAGCGGTCCCGGACCCGCCGGTTCGGCCGGATATCGAGGGGCGCGAGGACGCCCCCCTTCGCTCGGGCCCGGCAGAACTCGCCCCGGGCGCCGACCAAGAGGCGCGCACCGTTGAAGCGGCGCGTCGCCCGGGGACCGCCTCCTCGCCGATTCCCGTCTCGGCGGGGGGCTCCGCGGGCTCTCCTGAAAGCGAGGCCGCAGACAGCCTGGGCCGCGGGGGTTTAGACGACCCGCTTGGCGGCCTTGAGAAGAGTGCCGACAGAGAGGCGGAGCTGGCCGCGGCGGTGGCGGGTTCCCCGTCGACTTCGTTCGACAACCTCTTCTTCCGCCCGAGCCCGTCGGACCAGCTCCCGCCTCCGGACCCTGTCGACGATCTCGCAGCCGCAGGTACGATAACCTAAACATGCCCTTTCGCGCGCGAGGAGCTTCCCCGTATCTAACTCGCATTCCCCGCGCAGGCATCCCGGCCGGAGGCAGGGAGCCAATTGACCGTTCCCGGGCAATCGCTCCGGACTCAAGGTCCGGAGCCCCTGTCGCCGCGAGGGGAAGTCGGAACCCGGAGGACGAGGCGGAATCTCGAGACGCCGAGGGGGCCTCTCAAGACCCTACCGTGGGCGCTGGGGTCTGGCATCAGCCCCCCAGCGATCGGCGAACCGCGCGCGGCTCCGTGCCGCTCCTGCGCCCGTTCTTGACAGACGGGGAGGACTTTGCTTCGAGGGTGGCTCCGATCCATGAATACTACCTGCGGCTGCGCGACGTCCCGGTGATAAGCGAGCTGGGGCGATCGGACGCCTTGGACCTCGGCAGGGCCATCGAGACGGCCGCCGGCCAGGTACTTTCCTTGGACGCACTCGATGCTTTCAACGCGGCTCTTCTGACCGTTTTTCTGGATGCAGGTGGTAGCGCTTGCGCAGGGGCAGATGTCTGCTCTGCTTCTCGAACGCGAGCAAAACGAGGCGTACGTCGCAGCGCTCGCGTCGCGGGTGGCGGCGGCGGAGAAGCTGGCCCACGAGCGCTTGTCGGAGGTCGAGATCCTCCGGTCCCAGGCGTCGAGGGTCGCGGCGCTGGAGGCCCGCGCGGCGGAGGCGGATTCGCTCGGGGCCCGCGTCGCAGAGCTGGAGGCGGAGGTCGGCGTCTTCCGAACCCAAGCCGCTGAGGCGGAGGTACTTCGGGTCCGGGCGTCGGAGGCGGATCGGCTCGAAGGAGAAGTTTCCCGACTCCAAGCTCGGGCCTCGGGGGCGGAGAGCAAGGTCGAAGCCCTCGGAGCCCGGGTAACTCATTTGGAGAAGGTCGAGGCGGGCCTCAACGTGCAGAATGGAAAAGCCGCCGAGGAGCTCGCCGAGGCCGGGAAAGCGGCGGCCGAGGCCGCCGAATCCATGCGGAAGATGTTGGCGCGCTACGGCACCGGCTGCGGCATGTTCGACGTCGCCCGGGAGCCCCTGGTCCGCCGAGTGAAGTTCGTTCGCTCTGCCGTCCGACAAATTCACCTTGCCATGACACAGTACGGCGAGGTGTCTGCTCGGGTGGCGGCGTACGGGATCCTCCGGCACCTCGAGGCGTCTGGGCTTCCGCTTCCTTCGCCTTCGAGCCCGCACCCGGTCGCCTTCACGGGGGACCATCTTCGGACGCCAAGCTTCGCCCTGGCTCAATCTTGGAGGGCGCTCAAGGCGACCTGGCAGACTGAAGGCCCTGCGGCGATCCAATCTTGGCTGGAGGATGCACTCCGCGCGCGCGACCCTCCGGCGCCTTCGAACCCTCCGGCCTCGGCCCCCTTGCCGGACCCGCAGGCGTAGTTCCAGGAACTAGTCCCAACTTACCTTGTAATAGTTTAAGGAACTTAGTTGTATCAATAAAGACTACCTTTTCGGAACTTACTCGGGGTGTTTGCGGTTGCGAGCTTGACGTCGAGGTGTTCTCGAAGTCGTGCGCTTATGCGCTTGTTGTTGCGCGCTTCGTATATTTGCCGTGGCCTACCTCGCTCACTCTCTCCTCCCCCCCCTTCTTGGCGAGTAGCTAGTTGACTAGCTGGGCGCTAAATAACTTAGGAGAGGAAGAGCGGATTTAGAGGGGTGTCGTGCCGGGGCTCACGACCCGAATGCGAGGGCGCGTCGAGACGAAGCTCGGAACCCGAACATGGGGCGCGTCGAGCCGGAGCTCGGAACCCGAATGTGAGGGCGCGTCGAGACGAAGCTCGGAAACCGAATGTGAGGGTGCGTCGAGCCGGAGCTCGGAACCCGAATGTGAGGGTGCGTCGAGCCGGAGCTCGGAACCCGAATGTGAGGGTGCGTCGAGCCGGAGCTCGGAACCCGAATGTGAGGGTGCGTCGAGCCGGAGCTCGGAACCCGAATGTGAGGGTGCGTCGAGCCGGAGCTCGGAACCCGAATGTGAGGGTGCGTCGAGCCGGAGCTCGGAACCCGAATGTGAGGGTGCGTCGAGCCGGAGCTCGGAACCCGAATGTGAGGGTGCGTCGAGCCGGAGCTCGGAACCCGAATGTGAGGGTGCGTCGAGCCGGAGCTCGGAACCCGAATGTGAGGGTGCGTCGAGCCGGAGCTCGGAACCCGAATGTGAGGGTGCGTCGAGCCGGAGCTCGGAACCCGAATGTGAGGGTGCGTCGAGCCGGAGCTCGGAACCCGAATGTGAGGGTGTGTCGAGGCGGAGCTCGGAACCCGAATGTGAGGGTGCGTCGAGCCGGAGCTCGGAACCCGAATGTGAGGGTGCGTCGAGCCGGAGCTCGGAACCCGAATGTGAGGGTGCGTCGAGCCGGAGCTCGGAACCCGAATGCGAGGCGCGTCGCGAGTTGTGTCCGTCGTAAGAGCTGGCTGAAAAAATTTTATTACACAGATGGGGGATACAGATGGGCGGCGGTGGCCATTAATAAATTACATCGGTAGTGTTACGGGAAGTAGCGCTTCAAGTCTCTGGCGTGCCATGAGTGCTTCAGCTCTTCGCCTTCTAGTGTAGCGAGACGGTAGGATCCTGGGCGCCCGGACTTCATAACAATGTATGGTCCGTCCCATTTGTTGTCCAATTTGGACGGGGCGACCACCGCACGGAGGACGAGGTGCCCTGGCTGGAACTCGGTGTGCTTAACCTTTGCATCATACCACCCCTTGGTCTCTGTCTGGTATCGAGATAAGTTGGTGACGGCGCGCAGTCGTGTTTCTTCCGCTAGATCAAGGGAGATGGCGCGCTCATCTTCAACTTCGGGTGCTACGACGCGCAGGGAACCGGCGCGGAGCTCGGTTGGCGTCATTGCTTCGTCACCGAACAGGAGGCGAAACGGGGTGAAGCCCGTTGCTCGGGAAACGGTCGTCCGAATGGACCATAAGACCTTGGGTAGCTCGTCGGGCCACGTACCTCGGGCTAACCCGACGATACGCTTATGAAGGCCGGACAGAATGTGCCCGTTAGCTCGCTCCACGGCTCCGTTAGACTGAGGGTGCCGGACGGCAGCGAAGCAAAGCTGAACTCCCAGTTCTTCGCAGAATGCCCGGAAGCTGCCGGCGTCAAACTGCGTGCCGTTGTCCAATGTGAGCTGCTTAGGTACTCCGAACCGACACACGATGTGCTGCCAGAAGAACTTTTGGACACTCCGGGATGTGATGGTGGCGAGAGGCTCCGCTTCCACCCATTTGGAGAAGTATTCGACTGCGACGACGACGAAGCGCAGGTTCCCCTTCGCTCGGGGGAGTGGACCGACGAGGTCCATGCCCCAGCGGGCCAATGGCCACACCGGAGGGATAGGTAGCAGCCTTGTTGGAGGGCGGTGACTGCGCCGGCCCATCCACTGGCAACCCTGGCAGGTGCGGACGAGTTCCTCAGCGTCAGCGATGATGGTGGGCCAGTAGACGCCCTGCCGAAGAGCTTTGCCCGCGAGGGCCCGTGGCGCCAAGTGACTGCCGCACAATCCTTCGTGTATCTCCCGGAGCATGGCGACGCCGTCGCCCTGCGAGACGCAGCGGAGCAGCGGGGAACATACGCCGGACTTGTACAGGATGCCGTCGATAACTTCGAACGACCTTGCGCGGAGTTGCAGGCGAGCCTGCTCCGGACTGGGGTGAGCTTCGTCGCCGCCCGCGAGCGCGCGGAGGATGGGCTCGCGCCAGTCGACGCCGGTCGTGCAAAGTACTGAGGCCGGGCATGACAACTGGTTGCTCTCCTCCGGGGTGACGGAGGTGGCCGCTTGGCTTCGAAGGGCGACCGAAGGCTGGGCGAGTTCTTCGAAGAAAGCCCCTGGCGGCAAGGCCTGGGCGCCGGCTCCGGCCTTGGCGAGGGCATCTGCTTGGGCGTTGTCGCCTCGCGGAATGTTCTGGACGGAGATACCCTTGAAGGATGCTTCGAACTTGCGGATGGTGTCGAGGTAGGAAGCGAGGTCGGGGTGCTTCGCGCGGAAGGACTTGTCGATGTGCCCGGCCACCACTTGAGAATCGGTCTTGACGACCACCCGCGCGGCGCCCAAGGCGAGCGCCTTGCGAAGCCCTAAGAGGACTCCTTCGTACTCCGCGACGTTGTTGGTGGCCTTGAAACTCAACCGAGCGGAATATAAGGCCTGCTGACCTGATGGGGAGATGATGACTGCTCCGGCTCCTGCCCCGGAGGCCTGATAAGCGCCATCCGAAAAGACGGTCCACATCTCTTCGTCCATGCTGACGCTCGCGGGCTTTTGGGCCCGCGTCCACTCCGCGACGAAGTCGGCGAGGATCTGGGACTTAATAGCTGTCCGGGCGACGAAGGAGATTCCGAACGGGGCCAACTCGACTGCCCACTTCCCGATGCGGCCAGTGGCGTCTTTGTTTCTGAACATGTCACCCAGTGGATAGGCTGTTGGAATGATGATGTCGTGAGCCAAAAAGTAATGCCGGAGCTTCCGGGAGGTCATGACCAGGGCATAAGCCACCTTCTCAAGCTCGGAATATCTGGCCTTGGCGTCGGTGAGAACTTCGGAAACGAAGTACACGGGCCGCTGGACGAGCTTGCCGCCGGACTCTTCTTCTTGAACCAAGGCTGCGCTTGCGGCGGTGCCGGAGGCAGCGAGGTAAACCAACAGCGGAGTGCCGGCTCGTGGCGCCGCGAGGGCCACGAGGCCGGAAAGGTAATCTTTGATTTGCTGAAAACAACTCTGGCACTCGGGAGTCCATTCGAAGTGCTCAGAGCCTCGAAGCACCTTGAAGATGGGCAGACTCCGCTCTGCTGATTTGGCGAGGAAACGCCCGAGGGCGGCCAAACGCCCGGCCAGCTTCTGCGCCTGTCGCAGGTTCTGAGGTGGCGCCATGTTCTGCAGTGCTTGAACTTGCGTTGGACTAGCTTCGATGCCGCGGCTGGAGACGAGGTACCCGAGCAGCTTTCCAGCGCGCGCTCCGAAGACGCACTTGTCGGGGTTAAGCCGGATTCCACACTGCCGAAGGCTGTTGAAGGTTTCGGCAAGGTCGGACCCGTGCTGACTTGCGGAGGCAGTCTTGACGACGATGTCATCCATATAGGCTTCGACGTTCCGCCCGAGCTGATGACCGAGGGCCTTCGAGATTAGTCTCGAGAAGGTTGCTCCGGCGTTGCGGAGGCCGAAGGGCATCCGGAGATAACAGAACACGCCGGTTGGGGTGACGAAGCTGGTTTTCTCTTGATCCTCGGGTTTGAGCCAGATTTGATGATAGCCGGAGTATGCGTCGAGGAAGCTGAGGAGCTCGGCTCCGGCTGTGGAATCTACTAACTGGTCGATGCGAGGCAGCGGGTAGGGGTCGCGGGGGCAAGCTTTATTCAAGGAAGTGAAGTCGATACACATGCGCCATTTGCCAGATGTTTTCTTCTGGACAAAGACGGGGTTGGACAACCAGTCGGTGTGACTCACTTCTCTGATGACCCCGGCGCGAAGCAGTTTGTCGGTCTCTGCTTTGGCGAGCTCTGCTCGCTCGGCGGACAGCCTCCGAAGCCCCTGGCGGACTGGTCGCGCTTTCGGGTCAACCGCCAGGGAGTGCTCGATGATGCTCCGGTCGACGCCCGGGATGTCTTCGTCCGACCATGCGAAGACGTCGAGGTTGTTGCAGACGATGGCTTCGAGTTGCGCGGACAGCTCCGGCTCCAGGCCTCCTCCGAACTTGATCAAGTATTCTTTTCCCCCGTGAGTCAGGGTCTTGGTGATGACTTCTCCTTCTGGGAGGGGTTTGACGGGGCGCCCCTTCTGCGCGGGGTCGACTTCTAGTGTGAGGTTGGTGTCGCCAGCGCCTTCGCGGACGCTGTGGACCTGCCGAGGCTCCAGTGGCGCTGCATGGCCGTACTCGACCCGGCGGGCCGCGGCTTGATCGCCCAAGATGGACAACACCCCTCCGGGAGTTGGCATCTTGAGGCAGAGGTAGTTGTGGTGGGCGATGGCACCGAAGCGGTTGAGCATCCCTCGGCCGAAGATGGCGTTGTAGGCGTACGGAGCGTCGACGACGTCGAACAGGATCTCCTCGCGACGCTGGAGGGGCGCGGTGCCGAACGTGACCTCCAATGAGACTTGACCCAGAGCATCGAGCGGGGGGCCCGAGAAGCCCTGGAGTGGTCGCGAGGCTGGCAGCAGGTGCTTACGCGACAAGCACAGCTGGTCGAAGGCCTGCACGAAGATAATGTCAGCAGAACTGCCTCCGTCGACTAGAATGCGACGCACCTCGGCTCCGGCGATGTCCGCCGAAATAACGAGCGGGTCGGCGTGAGGAAATTTGACTCCGGCGGCATCTTCGGCGGTGAAGCTGATGGGGACGTGGGACCACTCCGGGAGGCTCGAAGGGCTGGACGTGCCGATATGCCCAACTTCCCGGACGTACTCCCGACGCTGCCGTTTGGACAGCGCTCCGAGGGCTCCCCCTCCGGATATGGGAAGGACCACGCGCTTGCCGCGGTCCGGAGCGGCGTCGAGTTGGAGGACCGGGACTCCGCCGAATCCTTCGGCCGGGGTCGTGGCCTCTGGTTCCTCCTGGCGCCCGACGATTTGGACTGGTTCGGGCCGAGGGGTAGGATGCCCCCGGTCGGAAGAGCCGCGGCCGGACTGGCGCTCGAGGTAGTCACCGCGAAGGGCGAGGATGGTGCGGCAGGAGTCGGTGTCGTGGCTCCGGTTTTCTCCATGGACGCTGCAGTAGAAAGCTCCCCTGGCAGGTGCTCGGGGTGGATGCTTGGGCCCGGCCTGGCGACTTCCGCCGGGCAGGTGTAGGTGCTTAGCGGGCGCTTGGGGGGTGATGCTGAGGACTTCCCCCCGGAAGTGCTTCCGGTTCCGCCGCGAATCTTGACGAACGGGGTCCGGGCGAGCGGGCTCTGGGCGCCGAAGGTCGGGGTTGCGACGTGGGCCCCGGCTGGGCTCCGGAGGCGCTTCGTACGCTCGGACATTCGGGGCCTGGACAGGGATCACCATCGCCTGTCGGCGTATCTGGCCCTCTTCGGACCGGGCGTACTCTTCGAAGTACGTCATGAGCTGTGCCACCGAAGAGATAGGCTTCCGGTGGAGCTTGTCGAGGAGGCCCGGGTGTGTGACGCCCTCCCGAGCTGCATCGATGACTGAGGAAGCCGAAAGCCCCTTGATCTGGGCTTTGGTGTGCGCGAAGCGTTGGGAGTATTGTCGCAGGGTCTCTCCGGGTTGCTGCTTTACTTGAAAAAGGCTCCCGGTGGACATGGGGGCCACGAAGGTCCCCTGGAAATTGTTGATGAACTTCTTCTTCAGCTGCTCCCACGAGAGGATGGTCCCTGGCCGGAGAGACCAGAACCACCGAAGGGCGATCCCTTCGAGCGCCAGGGGGAAGCATTTGGCCATGGCGTCCCGGCTCCCCCCGGACGCTTCTATTGCCAACGCGTAGGAGCGAGAGAACTCGCCGGGGTCGGAGTCTCCAGAGTACTTGGGGAGTTTGGCGGCGCGGAAGCTCGAACTGAAGCGTACTTTCTGGAGGTCCGGATGCAGGGGAGAGTCGTCGTCGTATGATGCGTTCTCCTCTTCCGGAGGGTTCTCGTCGTCACTTAGATCCGTGACTACGGCTCTTGCGGCGTGGGAGACTGCCGGAGGGGCTGGGGGCCGGAGCGATGCTTCCTGACGCCACAAGGCCAGCTCCGCCTTTAGCCTGGCGTTCTCGGCGGCCAGGGCGTCGACCTGACTCCCGCTTCCGCCGGAAGCTGTGTCGGGGTCCCGCGAGCGGACGTCGTCTGTCCGAAGCGAGATTACCGCTGGCGGCCCGCCAGGGAGGTGCTGCTCCGGCGGCCCGCCTTGCGGCCCGGCCGGGTCGGCGGAGGTTGGGTCGGCCGGGCCGCTGGCGCCTTGAGCTCCAAGCGCCTCCTCTCGCAACGGGGCGGAGCCTGCTGGGGGCGCCGCTCCGTCGGATGCGACGATGGGAGCAGAAGAAGTAGGGTCGATGACCGGGGAGGGCTCGCCCCCAGCAGTTCGAGTCGACCGGCGCAGGGGGGCCGTGCTCGCTCCCTTCCGGCTGGACATGCTTCGAGTGGATGGGTGTAGAGGACACTAGCTTTTCGGACTAGGATCCCCACGGACGGCGCCAACTGTTGGAACGACAGATCGAACCAGCAGGTTTTGAGTGGAAAATGAGAACAGTGTATTCAATGCTTGTGTCTGTTGTTACAACTGTGGTGGGGGGTATTTATAGGGCGCCCTGGCCCGGGGGCTAAGCGCCCCCGGGCCAGCAACGGCTGCCCGACCAGCCCCGACCGATAGTACAGACAGAAAGGTACATAGTACAGACAAGAAGATTCGGCTCTGACAGGGCAGCGGCCGTGTCGGGTGCTTCCCGCGCCGCCTGACACGGCCCAGAAGATCGCGATCTTGTCCTTTCGTACGACTGCCTAGTCCTTTTCCCGCCTTGACTCTCTTCGGGCGCGCCTTGCCGGTCTGGCCGAGGGCTCCAGGACCTTCAACCTCCGCGAATGGCCTCCTGTGTCCTACGCCGAGAACCGATCGCTGGCTCCATCCCCCGGAGGGTGACCTCCGGCCACGCCCCTCCGGACGGTGGCCTCCGGCCACACTCCTCCGGACGGTGACCTCCGGCCACGCCCCTCCGGACGGTGACCTCCGGCCACGCCTCTCCGGACGGTGACCTCCGGCCACGCCTCTCCGGACGGTGACCTCCGGCCGTGCTCCTCCGGGGGGTGACCTTCGGCCACGCTCCTCCGGAAGGTGACCTCCGGCCACGCTCCTCCGGACGATGGCCTCCGTTATCAAACCTGGGCCCTCCGGCTGGAGGGCCCACCCCGCTGATTCCCGGGATTATCTCCCCCAACATGCAGCCTCCAATTTTATGTAACACCCATTATTCATGGTTGCAAGAATGGAAAGCATGCATGCATTGTGTCGTGGAAGAATGGTAGGTTGCTTCATTCATGCCTTTCAATGGCTCATTTACTGTATAGACTTGACTGAGAGTGCCCTCCCAATTACATGTACCTGTCTGATCTGCCACTTTGATATGAGGCTTCAATGGAGCAGCAGTACTGGTACTGGATACATTTTCTAGAGTAGTAGAGTAGATAGTAGCAGGAGTAGCAGTAGTTCTGAATACTGAACGCTGAATTGCTGATAGACTGCAAATACTGTTGCAACTTTCTAGTCGATGAAAGTAATTATCTTCTGTGGTGTCACAGATAATGACTAAATTTTGGGTTAATTGCTAGTACAAGTGCTTTTTGGCATTTTGCTCTACGCGTTCCCATTTTCTGCAGTAGTAGTCAGAGGTGTCAATGATTTACGAATTGACTCAAAAGGCTTGTGGAGCAACCTTTCCAACTTATTTCCTAAAGTGATGTGAATGTGCATCCCCCTGATTGCTGCTCTATTTTGTTCCTTGTTTAAGTTGTCCATATCTTGTCTCTCTTCTGTTAATGTCAGAACAGATACTTAGCCCTTTGTGCTTCATTATTGTTTGCATGCATGTGGCATTGTTTCAGACATCCCTGTCTTGCCGCAACAACAAACAAGAGATTTACATTTTGAAAACACACTGATGAACTTATGAGATCAAGATCCGACAGAATCCGTCGGAATAAAAAAAAATCCTAAGCAATGTTTACTCTTGGATTTTTTTGTAAATGTTATACTATCTCCGGTTCCAAATAGAGATCATTTAAGTTTACTACACTCTTCTCTAAATGAAGTCCCTAAAGTACTTCGAGCCACTAGTTGTCCATTAATTTTTCCTTACGAACTTGTTTAATTGAATGTTACCACTCTTAATACATAAATGATGCATAATTTTCGATGTATAGCCTAGTACACAGCGAACTTATTCCATTCGTGATGCGATACATGTCAAGCTAGCTATCTTACAGCCTCGCAGGTAGGTTCCTATTTCACATGCTTGAGCATGCGTTGTGGTAACAGGAAATAACCTTTAGGTCAATCAGCTGCACGCCACAATAAAAGCATATTATTATATACCAACCATGACTTTACAAGTTGCCTATCAACCATACAATAGACAGAATCTCCTTATGTATCACTTTAAATTATTTTGTTTTGAAATATTAGAAATATAATATATATAGCATTACAAATACAGCTCAGGAGGGATAGATGGAAAAAGAAGGTAAGATTAAGGAGAAAGATGGAAGATATACGAGATAGAGATTTAGAAGAGATACACTACATTGTTGGGTCTTACAAGGTCAAGAAAAGGTCTTGCAAGGTCAAGAAGACTTGATTTTGTGAAGTCCCACACAAAGCGGTGTAGAGAGAATGAAGAAGAATGAGAATGGTGACTAAGAAGAAAAGCTCAGTTAGGATAACACCGTGATATTACTAAACATAAACTATTTTGATCAATGTTTCTTGCCGATGCCAAAGTAGAACGCTCATTCTCAAGTCTCGGTAGAAGAACACCTGCCCAAGAGGCAGGTTCATCGTCCTCTTCAGCCCCTGATAGACAGACAGAAAAGATAAAAAGAGATCACAAAAATATAGCTAGCTCGAGCGCCAAGCTCAAACAGAGAGCGAACACAAACTCACAAACACACCACTCTTTCTAACAGATACTGCATGTTGTTCTTACCGCAATCGTGCAGAACTCCTCCGCATCTTCCATCTGCTGTTGCCAAACAAAACTGCACGCAGGAAATCGGCATCAAGCTTGGCAAAATGAAAACACAACCTACAACACACTAGCCCGCCGGCCTCTGCATGGAAGAAATTACGATCGATATGATGTTGCAAGAAGAGTACACGAACCAAAGCCGCAGCAACAGCAGCAAGCAAGCAGGAGAATAAAACCGAGCTTCCCTTAAGACGTGTGCATGGGGTGATGGATAGAAAGGTAGCTCAAGGATGAGAGAGTGCTAGCTGGGGCAGCTGGTACTTTGGGAGTTGGGAGAGTGTATGTATATATGGAGAAGCCAGGCAGCCAGCTGAACCTCGCTGGAGGGGATGGAGATTTGGAGTCAGGAAATCTTTGGGGTGTTGAAAGGGGATTTGATCTCAGGCTTTCCAAGAAATCGATGTGTTATAGCTGCAGGGTGCTACTGCTTGCGCTGGCCTAGTGGTCTCTAGCGTGTGAGCTTCCCGAGCACTTATAAGGAGGGAGGAGGGCGATCGAGAGAAATGGAGAGAGAGAGAGGGTCTGGGGGTCTGGGGGAGAAGACAGTGCAACGCGCAATAAAAAGACTGGGCCGAGCCAGCTGGGATCGAATCACCGAAGGTCTGGTCATGGTTGCCTTGGTTGTTGCTGGATTGGCCGGGTTAGCTAGGTTTTTTGGGTGCCTCACGTTCTCAGTTCTCACACTTGCCTGTCTGGATTGCTAGGGTTCGGCTTGACGGCTTTCCATTGCTTCAAACGAGAGGCCATGAATATTTGTACCTCGATGCCAATAGCAAGAACTCGGTTAGACCAACGTGGTCACATCTATCTGGTCCAAAGTCCAAACCAACACCAGATCGAATTGAACTTGGAAAAAACGCTCGTATGCACACAGCTAGCTCTGGAGTCTGGACTTGACGGCTGAAATGAATTGAACCACTCGACCTATCCGGCCGGCTGTAAGAACGTCACCTCGCTCGCTGATGCCGGCGCCCGTTCCATCCATCCATCCATCTATCGGTTGCCGCCGTTGGGCAACGGAAATAAATGGCCCTGTTCGCACGGCGTTAATGGGCGGATCCGAGCGCCATTCCCGCGGAAATATTTTGTTGGAATCCCCAGGCATGTAGAGGAAGGGTCTTCACGTGCATCGCCCTTCGCCACTACCACTTGCTTGTGCGCCCGAGTAAATTATGTATGCCGCCCCGCTCGCCGTCGCGCGCGCCGCGGCCTCCCAGGCAAGCCAGCGCCGCGCGGGGCCAAGCACCGAGAGCGAGCGAGCCACCCGAGCAGGACCGGCCCTGGCCTTAATTGGTTTTGACCTGCATGCAAATACCCCAACCGAGGCAAAAACAACATGCATTAACCGATGCTGCCTGCCAGTCGTACCGTACTGGTACTAGTTTTGTACTACTGGTATACTGTTACTGTTGTTTATTTATTTTGTGGTTAAAGATTGTCTTGTGGTTTGATGCCATCTCTGGTTAACTATTCCAGTGGCCGAGAACAATTGGGCAGTGATCAATCGGGGCCGAAGTGAGCTGCGAGCCAGAGACATATACAGGAGCATATCCTATGGGTGTCCATGTGACCATGTGGAGCGATGGATTTGGCCATGTACTCAATAGTTTGGATGGATTGATCATGCGACCTGATGACCCGGGACGCGTTCCACGGCCGAGGCGCTCTGTTCTGCCACAGTGACACTGGGAGTGAGACTGTGTGGCCAGTGTAGGCATGTAGCTAGTACGTGTACCGTAGCTCACGGCTTCCCAGATTTCGCCTGGTCGGGGGATCAAAGCTGGGCTGGAAAATGGCGGGCTTCTTTGGGTTGGATACCTTACGACCCTAGCTTCTCTCAGAAACAGCCCATCTCCTCCTTCCCATTGCATCACGATGGCATGCAGTCCGTAGAGACATTAGCTACTGGGCTCAAATATTGGGGAGACTCAGTTCATGTGCAATAGCCAATAGCGTGGAGGTTTTCTCAGTTCTGAGGGAATAGCAACTACTCCCTCATTTTTGTTTCGTTTTGGGATGAACAAGAACAAACAAAGATTTGAGAACTAGTAGTATTTATTGATCCATTTTTGTACATATATATAGGAAACAAAAAGGTGTCTTGCTTCTGGCGAGTGGCCATGAACAGTAGCATTTCTTCTCTGTCATTGCGTCTTGCGCCGCTGCGCCTCTTTGGCGCCGTTGCGTCGCCTCGCTTGGGAAGCGAGATTAACTGCAACACTCCCCCTTAATTGAGGTTATAATAAAGATCAATATATGTATTTATTCCTCCAAAAACCCTATGGGAAAAATAGGAGGGAATATGATATGTTGTTAAAACTCCTTAAACCCCGTAGGGAAAATGAGGAGAAAATGATACAACATATAATTTGTACTTTAATATACCATATATATGTATTCCTTTATAAAAATCCCTTTTAGGGAAAAATAGGAATATGGTATACATATAGTCGTGTTACCTCATTAAAAACTTTTATGAGAAAGTATATAAAAACTCATAAAAGAAAAGAGTATAATATAATGCGTATATACAGGTTAATTATTCAAGGAGATACTCTCCCTGATGCTTGCAAATCTCTGAAACGTCTCATACCAATACCATGAACATATTTTTCAAATGTGGATGCTGGTAAAGACTTTGTGAATAAATCTGCAAGATTATCACATGATTTAATTTGCAAGACATTTATTTCACCGTTTTGTTGTAATTCATGCGGGTAAAATAATTTAGGAGCAATGTGCTTAGTGATATTACTCTTTATGTAACCTGTCTGTATTTGTGCTACACAAGCTGCATTATCTTCATAGATAATTGTTGGTGATTCAATGGAACCAATACCACAAGATTTTTGTATGTGGTTGATTATTCTGCGAAGCCATACACACTCACGTGAAGCTTCATATAGCGAAATTATTTCAGAATGATTAGTGGATGTAGCTACTAGTGTCTGTTTTGTAGACTTCCAAGATATAGTTGTTCCACCATGTAAGAATACAAACCCTGTTTGATATCTGGCATTATGGGGATCTGATAGATAGCCAGCATCTGTATATCCAATAATATTTGGATCTTGGTTTCTTTGGTAGAATAGTCCAAGATCTTTGGTACCTTGGAGATATCTAAAGATATTTTTTACTCCGGTCCAATGTCGTTTGGTTGGGGCAGCGCTATGCCTAGCTAGTAAATTAACTGCAAATGCGATATCAGGCCTGGTGCAATTTGCAAGATACATAAGCGCTCCAACAGCACTGAGATATGGAACCTCCGATCCAAGTGTCTCCTCTTGTGCTTCTCGTGGTCTAAATTGGTCCTTCTCTATATCTAGAGATCGGACGACCATAGGTGTTTTAGATGGATATGCTTTGTCCATATTGAATTTCTCCAAAATTTTCAGGACATAAGTGGTCTGATGTATTAAAATACCTGATAAAAGGTGTTCAAGTTGAAGACGTACCTAAACAAAATTTGGTTTTACCCAAATCCTTCATCTCGAATTCCGTCTTTAAATGATTGCGAGCTTCGTCTATATCGTTAGTATTGCCGATAATATTTAAATCATCAACATATACAGATATAATGCAGAAACCTGTTGAAGATTTCTTGACGAATACACATGGGCAATAATCATTGTTTGAGTATCCCTTTTGTATAAGGAACTCACTCAGTCGATTGTACCACATTCTCCCTGACTGTTTTAAGCCGTATAAATACTTGTTGAGTTTTACACAATACAAGTTGCGATTTGAATTTGGGTTCGGAATTTGGATTCCATCGGGAACCTTCATATATATGTCCGAATCAAGTGACTCATATAAATATGCAGTCACTACATCCATTAACTGCATAGATAAATTATATTGTATTGCCATTGATAAAAGATATCGAAATGTGATTCCATTCATTACTGGAGAGTATGTTTCATTGAAATCAATGCCGGGTCTCTGCGTGAACCCTTGTGCTACAAGCCTTGCTTTATATCTCACCACCTCGTTGTTTTCATTTTGTTTTCGAACGAAAACCCATTTGAATCCCACAGGAAAGGTTTTTGGAGGTGTATGTATTACTTTTGAGAATACCTCTCTTTTCTTAAGCGAGGCTATCTCCGCTTGAATTGCATCCTTCCATTGTGTCCAGTCCGAGCGTTGTTTACACTCTGCCATGGTCTTAGGATCTAGATCATTTTGAAGGTTTTGTGCAATAGTGTTGGAGAAATATGTGTCGACAATTGTAGTCTTTCTATCGTATGATTCTCCAGAATTTACATAATTGGTGGAAATTTCTTGTACCCTTTGTGACTCATCTAAATTTCCCAATGAGTTAGGGTTTTTTGATGTTCTAGCATCATATATTGAAGGTATTATAGAGCTGGATTTTTGTACATTTACTAAGTGTCCGTCAACTGAAGGTTGATTTTCTTCGGATGTTTTATCCTTTGATTTTCTTTGGTGCTTGCAAGCTTGTTGATCCTCTTGAATGACCTTTCCCTTTTTCCTTTTATTTTGGACAAGAGATTGCATACTCCCCCTGTTATTTTGAACAGGTGGATGAGTAGATTTAGCTGGTATATCTACTCTTGCAGGCACATTTTTATCAGGATTATATGATTTTGTGACACCTTTGTAATCAGTAAATGCATCTGGCATGTTATTTGCAATGTTTTGCAAATTTATGATTTTTTGAACTTGTGTTTCAGATTCTTGAGTACGTGGATCTGAGGCGGAAATGCCTTGGACATTCCAATTAATTTCCTGGCATTGATAGTGGTACTGTAAATCTCCCCCTAATGCCGGAAAATGTTCCTCATTGAATATACAATCAGCATACCGGACCGTAAAAAGATCCCCTATAAGGGGTTCGAGATACTTTATGATAGACGGAGATTGGTATCCCACATAGATCCCTAATTTCCTGTGTGGACCCATTGATGTACGCTGTGGTGGTGAGACTGGTACGTATGTAGCGCATCCAAACTTACGCAGATGGAAAATATTTGGTGTATTTCCACGTACTAATTGTAGAGGAGAATTTGTGTGATATGCATTAGGTCGTAATTGGATTAAATCTACAACGTGTAAAACCACATGACCCCAACAAGATGTTGGTAGATTACAATTCTGTAATAATGGTCTGGCAATGAGTTTAATCCTCTTGATTAGAGATTCTGCTAAGCCATTTTGAGTATTAACATATGGGACAGAATGTTGTACTTGAATTCCAAGGGCCATGCAATAATCATTGAAGGCTCGTGAGGAGAATTCTGCAGCATTGTCCATTCGAATTGATTGAATTCGATGTTCTGGATAGTTAGTTCTCAACCTAATAACTTGTGCAATTAACTTTGCAAATGCATGGTTCCGTGTGGATAATAAACACACATGAGACCATCGTGTAGATGCGTCTATTAAAACCATGAAATATCGAAATGGGCCAGTTAAAGGTTGAATCGGACCACATATATCTCCTTGAATGCATTCAAGAAATTTGAGTGGTTCGACATAAACTTTAAGTTTTGATGGTCTTAGTATCAGTTTTCTGTAGCACATGCGGTGCAGATAAAATATGATGTTTGAGGAAATTTAGCATTATTTAAATCATGACCATTAGAATTGTTTATGATTTTACGCATCATCCCGATACCAGGATGACCAAGGCAATCATGCCAATTTTGGAATGCATTGACATTCTGAAAAATAACTTTGTATGCAACATTTGTTACGGGTTGAATGTATGTGTAGTACAATCCGGAGGTGAAGGAAGGAAATTTTTCAAGTATTTGTTTGCCATATCCATCAAATTTGGTTAAGAAGAGATATTCCTCTTTATTGTCACTATGGGTTTCTATATGGAAACCATTTTGACGGATATCTCTATAACTTAGTAAGGTACGAGTTGAATCGGGATATAGTAATGCATCCTCGATTGTAACTTGAGTACCCATAGGTAGGGTAATTATGGCACGACCTGAGCCAATAATTATTGCGTCTTGTCCAGCAATTGTCAAAACATTTCCTTGTCTCTTAGTGAGAGTTTGGAAATAGTTTGTTTCCCTAAGTATAGAATTTGTGGTGCCGCTATCCACAAGGCATATTTCATCTTCCATTGGATTGTTTCCCGTAGAAAATATATATATATATATATGAAATAATATATAAATTTCAGTAAATATATAGGGTACATAGCATACTTGGTTCTACATTATTACAATGTTTTGAACGGACGAATATAAACATTTAGGACAACAAGAGTATTCTTTTTAAAGAAAATCTCCAAATATGTCTTGTGAAGCAAATGCGGCGAGCATGTCATCTTTGGCAGGCTCTTCTTCCTTTTGGAGATCCTTGCTGTTACTTGGTTCTGGTGGAACATGTTGTGAACAACTAGTCTCCTTTGTTGTATCCGGTTGGATATTGAAGTGCGCTTCATATTGTTGTCCTCGAGTAGCTTGAGAGCTTCCCATGGATTTTTGATAGAGATCAATTAAATGCCTTGGGGTACGACATTTTTTGGTAATGTGATTGTAGCAACCACATTTTTTACACATAATTGTTTTGTCAAACTTTGGTTTGACAATGTTTTCCCCCTTGTTTTGCATTTGTGGTTTTTGCTTCTTGTTATTACGTTTATTATTTCTATTGAAGTTTGATGATTTTCTTTTGAAATGGCCACCAAACTTATTTTTATTCTGATCATATGCATGTACTTCAGGTAAAGGTGTGGCCCCTATAGGGCGTTGGTGATGATTTTTCAATAAAAGTTCATCATGTTTTTCAGCCTGAGTTAATACATGAATAAGATCAGAATAAAGTTGGAAATTTCTAACACGATATTGTTGCTGTAAGATCCTATCAGCAGGTAACATTGTAGATAGAGTTTTTTCTATCTTGTCCGCTTCTATAGGTTCTCTTTCACAAAAACGTAATCTAGAGCAAATCTTATGAATAGCATGGTTGTATTCATCGATTGTTTTAAAATCTTGTAGTCTAAGATGATTCCAATCGTGAATTGCACCTGGCAATAATGTTGCTTTTTGCTGATCATATCTCTGTGTTGGACCGGAAACGGCGACCAGAGGGGGGTGAATGGGAGCTTTTAAAATTTCAGGCTAAAACTAGCCTTCTGTTTTAATTCAGTCTACTGCGGAACAGGCTTCGAACACAACCTTCGAAGTTCTGGTTCGGAGGTATTTTACAGCTCCGAAAACAGGCTTCGCAAGGATCAAAAGTTCGAGGCCAAGGAGACTTCGCTCCACCCACAACCCCGAAAAATTAACTCTGCTAAGTCAGTGCAGGCTCCGCACACAGGGTGCTTCGAGCAGGCTTCGCACTTCACCCTTCGCAAGAGTGGACTACCCTCTGAGGACTTCTACCAAATACTTATCGACAGCAACTGGTGCTGGGCTTTGTACTACGAAGGTCTAAACACACACTTTACAGACTTCGCTAAGGGGTTCGACACGAGAGGCTAAACGGGCTTCGATCAGTGCTTCGCTAGTAAAAAGCGAGGACTAGCCTCTGGTTACACAGAGTGAACGCACTGAAAAGCACACCTCACACAAACTCCCTTCGCCCAAACAGGCTTCGGAGCACGGCAACTCGACACTAGAAATCGAAGTATGCAGCGAGGTATGCAAACAAGTTCAAGCAGAAAATGAACACAGAAATGGAGCTTCGCTGCTTAAACAGGGAACACTAAAAATGAACTCACTGGATGAATACAAAGTATGTGGAGGCTAGTACAGGAGCTCAACAGTAAATGCTCAAAGTGTTGAATATGACCTACCCAACCCCCACTATTTATAGCCACTATTCACCCATGTGAATTGACTACTTTACCCCTAGGGTTTACAATGGTTTTGTCTCATCAGAACTGAGGGGTACAAAAGGTAGTCAACTTTATTTGGAGGCTTCTCTGTCAGCTTTGCAGAGGGGACAGCGTCAGCTTTTTGCAGAGCAGGCATTGTCAGCCTTTACAGTCTTTGACTTTTCTGAAGCCCCCTTCGCACGCGAGGGGTGCAGTAGCTTCGGTGAGAAGCCTTGAGCCTGATGGCCTTCACTTCACTGAAGTCTGCCTCCGATACAGTGACGGTTTTGAGCCGAAGCCATCAAAGCCCTTGGGCCTTCGCACCAACACCTTCGGAGTGGACCACCACGGCTTCACAGCTTCTCCCAGTTCGAACTCCGTCAGTCCGTGTACCGAAGCCATGCATGGCCGAAGTACCACAAGTCATCCTCACTCCGGAGCCAGCCTTGCTCTGAAGCCTTCCTCACTCCGAAGCCCCACCTTCGGAGTACCACCCTTCGAAGTCCCTCCTTCGTCCAAGGCCTCAACATGAAGCATTCCATGAGCACTTCGTCGTAGTGTCTCTCCCCGAGCACACTCCTCGACGAGCCTCACCCGGACCATGCCTTCGATGCACCTCGACTTCTGAGACCATCGTCGG
This sequence comes from Zizania palustris, assembly GCA_019279435.1. Lineage (NCBI taxonomy): Eukaryota > Viridiplantae > Streptophyta > Magnoliopsida > Poales > Poaceae > Zizania > Zizania palustris. The sequence continues at coordinate 46,628,193 of JAAALK010000079.1, forward strand.
GTACCTTCGAGTGTCTCCATCCGGAGCACACTTCGAACACCTTGCCTCTGCTGAGGACTTGATCCACCATACTCCGAAGTCACTCCATCCAGAGTACCCTTCGAAGTGCCTCGCCTCCGAGGACTTTGTCTCGGAGTACCTTCATTCGGAGCCACGCTCCGCACTTACTGCCTTCTCCTGGTGCACCTCGACCCGAGGTCCGACCTCGACCCCTTCGCAGCCGTCGTGACGGAGCTCCCCGCTCCCCTGGCATCAAGCCTCCCGCTTGACCCAGGTTCACCTGCTACGAATCATATGTCACCTCCGAAGTCCCCTGCACACCATAGACAAACAGACAAGTATTTCCAGTACTCCGGAGACCTCTCCGGGTAACAACCTTCGGCACACACTCTGGTGTACCGCCCAAAGTACCGAGACCTTCGGTACAGGCCAGTCCTCGTGTACTGTCGGACCCCTCCGATAGGCATACTCCGCTGCAACAGCTGCAGCAACCAAACCAACCGAACCCTTTGGTGAAACAGCCTCCGAACAGCTTCGGAGCACCAACCTCCGAACCCCTCGGAGGGACCCCTTTGAAACAGAGGGTAAAAGCATGTCAATCACTCATCACAGACTCCGAAACCAACCCTTGGTTTCTCAATCTCCCCCTTGATGAGTGCATTGACAACCAAATTCAAGTTCAAGAAAATTTGAAAAATTCAGCACACAAGTGACCATAAAAACTCAGAAACGAGCCAAATCATGTCACTTGACAAAAGAATTTTCCTCCCCCTTTTTCAATAGAGTAAAAAGCCATAAAAACTCCCCCTGAGAGTTATTTTACCCCCTTGCTGCAGAGAACTCAAAAATTTGTCCCCCTTTGGCAATGCAAGCATCAAGGAGCAGTCAAAAGATGTAAAGCTTCGAAATGAGCAGAATTGCAAAGACATATAGAGCAAAAATATGCCAACATTAATACCAATTTTTCATGTGCTCAGCTCAATTTAACATTCTCTAAAAACATGATGATAGCATGTGATTTTATCATTTTTGAAATAAAAGCATCACCACTCAATCAAGATAACTAGACAAGTAAAAGCAGGGACTGCGCAAAGCTAGTCAATTTCTACTCTAGACATACAAGTCCAGGTCAAATGGAGCATTGCAAGCAAACTTGATGATCAATGAATTTTGTTGTTCTTTTCATAATGCCAGGGGTTATTTGTTTGTCCACCTTATGTTTTCCAATCAGGCCAAGCCTAGGCATGAAAGCCATTAGAAGCTTAAAGCAATGATTTTGGCATACACTACACCATCCCAGTTCAGACCAATGTGCAATGGTAAGCAATCTAGAATAGGGTAGTGCGACAAACAAACCCACCTGGATCTTTTTGCTTTGAGGCATGCAAAACATGGATTTTTGGAATTTTGATTAAGTGAACACATTGTTTAGCACTTGATGAATATCCATGAATACAATTTTTTAAGTTGCATTGTTTAGCATCTAAAGAAAAGGTGTTTTGCTATCAAGCAGATAAAAGATAGCTAAAGCAGTCCTGCCTAAACATGCTAGATTCAAGACTAAGCAGTGAGCATGATTTGATTTTGGAAAGAAAAAAAATCATGCACATAATGTTTTAGATATATCAAATAGAGCTGAGCGGACATGACTCATGAATTATAATCAGGCATATAAGTGCAAAAGATGTAAATGCAATTTCACACACAATTAGCATATGCACACCAATCTAAATCTGCTCCCCCTCACAAAATGCCGTAAGGGTGACAAATACCAAGTTCCCCACGCAAGTAGGCAAATCGAGAAGCATCGAGGGGTTTTGTGAAAATATCGGCTAGCTGGTGTTGGGTATCAACATATTGAAGTTCAATATCACCCTTCTCATTATGATCTCTGAGAAAATGATATCGCACATCAATATGTTTGGTTCTGGAATGCTGAACAGTGAAACACTCTTATAATCTAACCCGAAATCCCGCAAAGTGGAAACCATCCACAAAATCTGAGAGCAACAGCTAGCTGCAGCAACATATTCGGCCTCAGCCGTCGATTGTGCAACACTAGACTGTTTGCGGGAAGACCAGCAAACCAGAGAGGTACCCAGAAAATGACAAGTACCAGAGGTACTTTTCCTATCAATCCTACACCCAGCAAAATCCGCATCGGAATAACCTCGAAGACACAAAGAGGAAGATGCTGAATACCATATGCCGAACTCAAGGGTATGTTTGAGATACCTTAGAATGCGCTTTACCGCTTGGCGGTGCGAAGCTCGTGGTGAAGCCTGAAAACGAGCGCACATACACACTGCGAAGTGTATGTCCGGCCTCGTAGCAGTCAAGTAGAGGAGGGAGCCGATCATGCTTCGGAACTCCTTCTGATCTATGACTTCTCCATCTTCGTCAGGATCCAATACTATAGATGTAGCCATTGGAGTGGCGAGTGGCTTCGCATCGGCCATGTCAAATTTCTTGAGCAGGTCCTTGGTGTACTTTGTCTGGTGGACGAAGGTACCTTGTTTGCTTTGCTTGATTTGCAAACCAAGGAAAAAAGTGAGTTCGCCCATCATGGACATCTCGAACTCCCTGCTCATGGCATCTGCAAACTCGGCAACCAAAGCATGAGAAGAGCCACCAAAGATGATATCATCCACATAAATCTGCACTAGAAGGAAATCTTTGCCATGCTTGAGAGTGAACAGGGTTTTATCAACAGATCCCATCAAATACCCCCGCTCAAGCAGAAAAGACTTAAGTCTATCATACCATGCCCGAGGGGCCTGCTTGAGGCCATAAAGAGCCTTATGAAGTTTAAGGATTTTATGTGGGTATTTGGGGTTTTCAAAACCAGGGGGTTGTTTTACATAAACATCTTCGCCTATGAAGTCATTAAGAAAAGCACTTTTAACATCCATTTGATAGAGTTTGAAACCACGGGATGCCGCAAATGCAAGTAAAATCCTAATGGCCTCAAGACGAGCAACAGGTGCAAAAGTTTCAGTAAAATCAATCCCTTCTAATTGAGAATAACCCTGAGCTACAAGCCTAGCCTTGTTTCTAACTATAGTCCCATCCTCCCCTTGTTTATTTTTGAAAATCCATTTTGTTCCAATGAAATGAACATTTGGTGGAGGATCAACTAATGACCAGACTTGGTTTCTCTCAAAATTTTCAAGTTCCTCATGCATGGCATTGATCCAACTAGAGTCAGAAAGTGCATGACTAACATCTAAGGGCTCGAAAGAAGCAACAAAAGCAGAATTAGTGAAATGAGCATGAGAACGTGTTACCCTTTGATCAAGCTCACCAATGATCTGCTCGGGAGGATGCATCCTTTGAACGTGATGTGGAGCCTCGCGGCGAGATGCAGTCTCCCCCTCAACTTGTGCGTTGGAGTGGTCCAAGATGACCGATGTTGAGGTAGTGCTTCGGGACCTTGTGCCGAAGTGGTCGAAGCGGGGTCGGCTTCGGGGGTCGATGTCGAGGGTATTAGTGGTTCATCCTCAAAATCTCCGAGATCTTCTTCTTCGAAGATGGTCTGTTCCATGTCTTGTTCATTTGCCTGTTCAAATGCAGAACTAACAGAGAGGGTTGATTCATCAAAAGTCACATCACATGACTCGATGACAGTGTTAGTCTCCAAATTATAAACACGATAAGAATGACCATTAGTAGTATAACCTAAAAAGATCCCGTCAGAAGAACGCGACTCAAATTTATCCAAATTACCACGTTTTAGGATAAAGCAACGACAGCTAAAAACTCGAAGATGAGTAACTTTGGGCTGTCTCCCAAAACGTAGCTCATAAGATGTCAAATTCAAAATTGAGCGCAAGAAGATTCGGTTTGAGATGTAACTAGCAGTGTTCATGGCCTCAGCCCAGAATTTTCTAGGAGTCCTGTGCTCATCGAGAATCGTCCTAGCCATCTCAACCAAAGTGTGGTTCTTTCTCTCAACAACACCATTTTGTTGAGGAACCCGGGAAGCAGAGAATTGATGTTCTATGACATGCTCCATGCAAAAGTCAACAAAGAGACTGTTCTTGAACTCAGTGCCATTATCACTTCGAATGAATTTCAGTGCACCAGGGAGTTCAGTGAAAAGTCTCAAAGCCAAACTCCGAAAGTGTGAAAACACTTCATCCTTGCTGGCAAGAAAGAAGACCCAAGAGTAGCGAGAGAAATCGTTGACAATGACTAATACATACCACTTGCCGCCTAAAGAACTAATCCGAGAAGGACCTACAGTGTCCATGTGGAGAAGTTCTCCGGGTTGTTCAGTCATCACTGTGGTGACTGGCGAATGCGAAGCGGCAATCATTTTTCCATGTCGACAAGGAGCGCAAACTAAATTCTTCTCAAACTTGAGCTTGGGCAATCCTCGGATCAGACCTAGGGCACTCAGACGAGCGAGCAACTCAAAGCTCATATGCCCTAGTCTCCTATGCCACTTCCAAAGCTCAGAAGTAGAATGTGCAACAAGATAATGAGAAGAACCAGAAGACTCAGAGAAATCAGCTCCAAAAACTCTCCCAACTCTAAAGATCTTACACACCACAACGCCATCGGAATTGAGTACTAGCGAAGTATCGCGATGAAATCGCACTTCGAAGCCCTCATCAAGCAACTGAGATACAGAAAGCAAATTGTATCCCAGGTTTTCAACCAAAGCAACATCTTTGAGAGTGAAATTCGAATTAATTCGTACCACACCTTTACCTTTCACTCTACTCCTTTGATTGTTTACGAAGGTGATATGTTCCCTTTGCTTGGTTGTGGTGAGGCTGGAGAACCATGCTGCATCTCCGGTCATGTGGCGTGAACAACCGGAGTCCATGATCCACGTGCCCTCCAAGCCTCGATCTGCCGCCTACACATGATAAGAGAATCTCGATCGCTTAGTGCTGGGGTGAGTGAAAATATGACGAGGCATCCAGCACTAAGTGACACGAGTAGTAGGCACAAAAAAAGTAGACTGTCTACGCACATGATAATTGGAATGATGCAAAGTGCGAGGTCTACCTACATGCTGTGATCGAACATGACGAGGTCTCCTACTCTGACGAGGTACAAAGCTAATCGCCCGGGGTCTACCACCATATGGAACATGGTGAACACCTCGAGGAGCAAAACCTCTCCGAGAAGCACGAGGAGCCTCAAAGACAGGGCGATAGTACAACTCAGACTCATGCATACCTAAAGATGGGTAATGCATGTCCTGGTAACTAATCGTCTGAGAGCGTCGCTCATCCTTGATGCGATGAAAACAGAACCCAACCAAATGACCCGCCCGCTGACAATAGGAACAATGAAAAACTCTCCTAGGGGCACTCTCATGGGTCTTAGGAGCAACTCTCACAGGCTCTTTGGGCTTCTGCTGAGTGGTTTTCTTGGGAGGGATTTTCTTGGCAGGAGGAGTGGTTTTCTTTTGAGTTCGGGTAGGATTTTTGGCTGATGGAGTGTCTAACAGAGCTCTCTCTTTCTCTAGGGTAGTGGGGGAGGTAAAAACAGTTTTGTTTCCACTATCTGAAGGAATCCTCTCAAAACCCAAACCTAGAGCTAACCCTGCTCTGTCAGCACACATCTTGGTCTTGGCCAAGAGCAAATCCATCCTACCCTTTCCCTCAGTGCATTTATTAACCACGGAAAGAAGGTATTCATTCTCGGTCATAAGGTTTTCAGCTCGCTCTCTAACAGTGCCTAGCTGGTCCTTAAGGGTAATGCACGTGTCACAAACAGGCTGCACATCCTTAGAACTACCGGCCCTCTCCAATCTAGCCTCTAAATCATGAACATGTTTATCACATAAATTAATGCTCTCGCGTAATAAAGAACAATTCATGCATTCAACAATATCATGAGGTCTAGAATCCACCATCAAAAGCTGCTTCTGTGTAGTCTCAAGCTCAGATAGAGTTTGAGCATGTACAAAACGCAACTGAGCAAGCTCACCCATGACAACAGTACAAGATTCACATTCAGCATCATTAACTTTAGACTTAAGCATGACATACTCAGTAGAAACAGATTCTAGCCTAAGTCTAAGGTCTTTTCTTTCTCTAGCGGCTTGCACAAGTAATCTATCCTGACCAAGAACTACTTCATTTAGCTCATCTATATTTATTTAAAGCTGGTCATAGGATAGTGGTACCTCAGATGAGTCAAGCTCATCGCCGCTGTGATCGCTGTCGGCCATGAAGCAAAGGCCGGTGAAATCTCGTCCCTTCTTGTCCTTCTTGTCCTCCTTCCTTGGGGACTCCTCCTCCTCAGAGCTCGACTCCTCAGTTGAGGAAGTGTAGATGTCGCTGAGAGCAGCAACAAATGCTCTGGAAGCGGCTTTGGCTACTCTCTTAGCCCTACTCAGTTGTGGAATCCGTCTTAACCCCGAGAAATGTATCTTCGGAGCTAAGGCTTGGAAGTTGTTAGGGTATTTAGTTTCAAGCAGAGGAATTGAAGCTAGCCCTACTCAGATAACTGCGCTACAGAAGATGGCTCCTCCAGAAAATTTAAAGCAAGTGCAAAAGCTGACTGGTCGTCTGGCAGCACTTAGTAGGTTTTTAGCAAGGTCTGCGGAGAGAAGTTTGCCCATCTTTAAAGCATTGAAAGGGTCCGAAGATTTTGCATGGACACCGGAGTGTCAGAAAAGCTTCGAAAATATTAAAGAGTATCTCAGTAATCTTGCTACACTCACGGTGCCTACTGCGGACGAGACCCTACTCCTTTACCTTGCAGCTACAGGCTCTGCTGTCAGCGCAGTTCTTGTCGGAGAAATGGATTTTAATGGGAAGTTGGTACAAAATCGAGTTTATTTTGTGTCCGAAGCATTATCGGGAGCGAAGACAAGGTATTCCGAGCTCGAAAAGTTCACTTATGCTCTGATAATGGCTTCGAGGAAATTGAGACATTATTTTTTAGCTCATAATGTAATTGTACCAACTTCGTATCCTTTGGGAGATATGCTCCGAAGTAAAGATTCCACTGGAAGAATTGGAAAGTGGGCAGTTGAACTAGCACCCTTCGGCATATCCTTTCTGGCAAGGACAGCAATCAAATCGCAAGTTTTAGCAGATTTTGTAGCAGAATGGACTCCCCCTACAACGTGGGTTCCGGATAAGTCAAGTGAAGGAATTTGGACTGTTTTTTCTGATGGGGCTTTCCAAGCATCCGGAGCAGGTGTTGGAGCAGTTTTAATTTCGCCTTCAGGGCAAAGAGCAATGTACTCCGCAAGACTCAACTTTAAGTCTACCAATAATATAGCGGAGTATGAAGGGATTTTACTGGGACTCCGAAAAGCACGTGCTCTAGGGGCTACAAGGGTTGTTATAAAGACAAATTCTCAAATAGTAGCAGGGCACGTAGATAAAAGTTTTCAAGTTTGGCATCCACAACTTGCAAAATACTTAGAAGAAATCCGTAAGATCGAAGCACAATTCAAGGGTATTTCCATTCGGAGTATACCAAGAGCAGAAAATGTGCAAGCGGACATCTTAGCAAAAGCTGCAGCCGGAGCTATAGATATACCAGAAGAGGCTTTTTATGAGGAGCTCAGTACACCTTCGGTGCCACAAATTCCCTCCACAGAGATTTTTGCATTCCAAGTACAGATTGGAGAATTTCGATCATGGAAATTTTGCAAGGAGGAGCAAATTCGTTTGAAGAGCCACAGTTTTCAAGATTGAAACTCAGGGCTAGGAATTATCAAATAATCAACAGTATTTTATACAAGGCCGGAGTATGTTCCCCTTTACTCCGATGTATATCCCAAACCGAAGGCCAAGATATTCTTCGAGATATTCATGAAGTGCTTTGCGGTAGCCATCTGGCCCCTCGAGCTTTGGCAGGAAAAACACTTCGCTAGGGGCTTTATTGGCCTACGATAGTAGCATATGCGGAGAACTTAGTCCGCACATGCCAAGGATGTCAGTGGATGGGTCGACGGAGTCATCGCCCACCAACAGCTCTTCAAGTTATTGCTCCGGTATGACCCATGGACAGATGGGGTATGGATTTGATTGGTCCCTTTCCAGTAGCTAAGGGAAATTTAAAGTTCGCAGTGGTAGCTATTGAATATTTTTCTAAGTGGGTAGAAGCAGAGCCCTTAACAGCTATCACTTCGAACAATGTATAGAAATTCTTTTGGAAAAGTATCATTTGCCGGTTCGGAGTGCCTAGACAACTCACAGTTGATAATGGAACACAGTTCAATGCAGAACCTTTCAGGAAGTTCTGCGAAGATCTAGGCATCCAGTTATGTTTTGCTGTAGTGAGGCATCCTCAGTCTAATGGAGCTGTAGAAAGAGCCAATGGAAATATTTTGTCAGGGCTAAATCGAAGGATAGTAGGATTAGCAAAAGGACTGTGGACCGAAGAACTTCCGAAGATTTTATGGTCCATTCGGACTACGCAAACAAGGTCCACAGGTTTCACTCCATTCAGATTGCTATTCGGAGATGAAGCTATGACTCCAACGGAGCTCAAAGGAGGATCACTTCGCAGCACCGAACCGGAGATTGAAGGAGAAAGACAAGCTTCACTGGATTTAACAGAAGAGACAAGACTTCGAGCTGTAGCCAATTTATCAAAGTATCATCAGCAGACGAAGGCTTGGTTTGACCCGAAGGTTAAGATCAATGAGCTTAGACCAGGTCATCTCGTTTTACGAAGCATCATAGTGCCAGGAAAATTAGGAAATAAATGGGAATGTCCATACTTAATTGTTCGTTCAGGACGTACTGGCTCTTTTAAATTAGCTAATTTAGAAGGTGAAGAGTTAGCACATACTTGGCATGCGGAGCACCTAAAGCGATACTTCGCATAGGAGCTCCTTGTAATCATTTGTAATCATTCTCCGAATTAATAAAGCATATGGTTCAGATAGTGCCTACCCCTCATAAACTTCCAGCTTCCGAGTGGACGCACTGGAACCATGGAGTTGACCGAGAGGGAAGTGTCATTAGTTTGAATCATATTTTTCGGGCTTTGAACCATTGGTTCGAAGTTTCCGACGTGGGGGCTGACATAATCCGGAGTCCAAGCCACCGGCTTGTAGGCATCCGTAAAAGAGCCCAAAACCACATCATACGGAGTCCAAGTCATCGGCTGGTAGACATCCGTAAAAAGAGTCCAAGGAGACCAAATCATGTGGAGTCCAAGCCACCGGCTTGTAGACATCCGTAAAAAGAGTCCAAAGAGACCAATGCGAACTCCAAACCACTGGTTTCACAGAATTCGCAAAAAAGAGCCGAAGGAGGCCAAAACAAAACAGAGTTTGAGCCATGAGCTTCGAATGTCTGTTAAGAAAGTCCAAAGTGACAAATTATCTAAGACACTAAAGTGTCCAAAAAGTTATCTCAAGTGATTTCTTTCAAAAACAGAAGGTACTAAGTTTCCATTCTTCAGACTACAAATAGTCGAAGACATTTTATAAGATTTTAAAAGATCTTTAAATGATTGAGGGGCTCCGAACCCCCAAAATTGTACTCCTAAGTTTTTCTTTGTGCCTAACCATCTTTGAACACAGTTCGAAGTTGCTTACGCCCAAAGAGGGGCTAATAAATAGGGAGACAATTTTAAATCGATATTTATTATTCGAGTAAATATGATTACATCATGAAAAATTGGTATCTATACCAATAAGGAATCGAAGACCTCTTCGATCTCTAGAGCTAGGGTTGGAACGACTAGTTCCAGTACCGGGAGTTCTAACAACTTTGCGTTTAACTCTTCTACCTCCCTTCGAAGCTCTAAAGTCTTTTTGTTCTTGTTGAAGCTCGGCCCAAGTTCGAAGCCTTTCGGGACTTCTTTCCCAGCTTACAAGTTCTTCAGGCTTTTTACCTTGAACTTCATCTTCATCTTCGGACCATATAATGTCTTCAGAAGACGAAGTTTCCAAGTTAACTTCTTTTTCTTCCTCTTTAATACAAGATAGTATATCTTTACTTATTTCGGACGTAATTGCTCCGGAACTATCTCGAGGAACTAGAAATCGAGGACGCTTGTGAAGTTTTAAGATATCGAAGGTAGCCCATAATAAGCGAAGTTTGTCGTTAACATCTAACACTTCAACATCTTCCATATGAGGCAAAGCCTAAAAACATGATAAACAAATCTTCATTCATAAATGTACATAAGCGCAATGCTTTACATAGTTGAAGATCCTAAGGTAATTCTAAACCTGCGGGTTTGGAGGAGGCTGACTGCTCGAAGCTTGGGACATTGCCTGCTTCTGGCGTTGTCCTTCGTCAATCCAGGCCTTGATCACAGAGCGACCTTCAGCTCTCCATGAAGTTTGAAAGGCTTGCCAAGCAGCGGCCACACCTTCGGAGGGAGTAAGAAGCTGGTCGTCATCGAAGGTAATAAGACCCTCTCCTGCGCTCGGAGTTATTGATCGACCCAGATCTTCGTAGTAACGAAGTAGGCCAACAACAACCACTTGTCCGGAGATTTCTCCGTAACGAATGCCTGCTGTCTTCATTTGCTTCGCTACTCCTTGAATCCTTTTCAGCCGGCGCAGTAGGGAGATGTTGTCATCCGAAGGAAGCGTCCCAGTAGTACCGAAGTACTCCAGAACGCCTAGCAATTGGTCCATGACCTCCGCAGCTACCTTCTCAGACTTCAGCTTATCTTCAATTAACGCATCCTTCATCGAAGATAGCTCTTCTATTACTCCAGAGAGCCTAGCCGCTTCCGTAGTTAAAGAATTCTTATGATTCAGTAGCTGGCTAGCTTCTTCTCGGAGCCTAACAATCTCGCCCCCCGCAGTAGCGTGCTCCGCCCGCATCTTTTCAATTTCTTCTCGAAGCACAATTTTTTCTGCTTCGAGCTCCTTGTTCGCAGCCTCCAAGCTTTGTCTGGCCCTGCGCTCCGTTGAAACCATGTTGTCCATGTGGACCACTCGACCTTCGGAGATAGTCAGATTTCGTTGAAGAGTTGCATTTTCCTCTCGAAGGCGAATGTTTCCACGTTCATTGGAGATGTTCGCAGCTCGGGCCAAGACTGTTTGCTGCGAAAAAAAACCAAGGTGATAAATTATTTGCATATAAATTTGACTCTGTTTTGCAGATACTTCGTACCTGGTATGCTGCGCGTTCCATAGCAGCATTAAGCTCCGAACTCTCCGCCTCGCTCAAGATGGCCACCAAGTCCATCTCCCCGACTTCGCGACTAGCTCGATCCAAAGGCTCGAGCAAAGTCCGAAGCCCAGTTCTTCGCTCCAAGAAAGGAGCTAGAAGGGGGAGCATACTTAAGGCTTGTTTGTCATCTTCGTTTAGCGAAGGTCCGGAGTGTTGAGCTGTGGTCTTCGGAGCCCCAGTAGACTGGCCCCCCTCAGTAGATTGGCTCTCGTCTGTTGACTCAGACGGAGTTGATCCTGAGCTCGAAGCAGGGAGGGGGTCCATTTTCCCTTTGCCTTTTCCAGGCCCCATTTGAGTGGCTCCTAAAATTGGCTCCAAAGTTGTCGAAGGCCCATGAACTGCATCTTCGGGACGGACCTCTTCCATGGAAGTGGACTCTGTAAAAACAAAGGTATTATATATTGTATAATTTTACAGGAAAAAAGGATAGAAGAATTATTCGAAGTTTACCTTCGACATTTTGGCGGCGGGTGAGCATTGGACTGCTTGGCGGATCGAAGGCAAGATCTTCGTCAGAATCATGCGTCAAATCTTTGACTGTCGGAACTTTTTCCTGAACAGCCGTTGTTGCTTCATCCGGAATCGAAGCTACAGTGACTTCAACTCAACTCTCATCTACAGGGGCTCCGTCCTGAGGTAAATCTTGAACAGCCGAAGTCCTCGCTTGCTTAAGATTCTCTTGAGACTCCGGCACGTTCGCAGTTTCATCAATTCGTACAGCTCTTTGAGCTGCATCCTCGTTAATCAACCTCACGAGCAACCTGCCTTCATCCTCCTGAGAATCGGAGATTGAAGCTCTTGGTCTTGAAGGCGCGGGAACTTTTGGCTTTCGAGCCACCTTTTTAACCGGAGTCTTGGCGGAGCTCGAAGTTCCAGCTTCGGCTTTCCTCTTCTTGGGCCCTTTCTCCGAAGGTACCCAATCCATCAGAGGAGGCGGAGCAATTTCCAGCAGCCCCCATACTCTGTTAGATCGTTCCCAACTTCCAACCAACTTGATTCTCCATTCTTTCTCGGTCGGAGTTGGAACGCCCAAAATCTTCTCCGAAGCCCGTACAATTTGCTCCGAAGTTATAGGGGCTGAAGAAGCTAAAAAATGAGTTAAGTTTGTTAATTCTTCGAATAAATATACATAGAGTATGTTGTTTTCGAAGTTACCTGCAGGACTCGAAGTTGAGGAAATTTTTCGAAGACCGCCTTCCGAATCTTCCTCGAAGATGATAGGCCAGTTGGCCATCAGGGGAGAAATTTGAAGCCCTAGGAATTCTTCGGCTAAGTCTCGCATGCTCAAACGGCGACTGATTTTTTGAAGCAAGCTCAAGCGAGCTTCGAGTTGGCCTAGATCCGGGTGCACTAAAGCTTCCTTTCGGAAGTGGATTTCTCGCAGAGGTCCAGCTAGGCGGCTGCTCGCCCCAACTTCGGCGTAAAACCATCTCAAGATCCAATCAGTATACCACCTAGCATTAATGGCCTTGACAGGAAATCGGAGAGCATATTCATCCCGGAGTCTGAAGTTGATACTTCCGAAGGCCACTACTATCTTTTCACCTCCGGAACCTACGAAGGTCTTCGGTTGACATGATGCTCTGTGTAGTGCTGCGAAGATCTCCGCTCTTCCTTCACAACCTTCGGCTCGCAACGCCCATTCGAAGATGGCAAGGCGTGCTACCGCATTCGAAGAGAGTTGGGGGAGGGTTACATGAAACAAGTCTAATACCTCCGCTAAAAAGTCAACTGCCGGAAGCCCCAACCCAGCTTCGAAGAAAGCTTCGAAAACAACCACTTCTCCGGGTCTCGGTGATGGAATGATTTCCTTCCCAGGTTTGCGAATCATAACCCCAGAACTGATCTTGCCCTCTACTGCGGCCGCAAGTGATTCTCTTCTGCAGGTTGAAGGCCCTAGCTGATAAGATTGATCCATATATTTTGTCGACGCCAGACAGAGGTCTTGATGGCCAACATTTTGGGGATTTTCCCCCGCCGTCGCCATTGTTGCTGCTGCAGGTGTCGGAGCAGATGCCGCCAATGTAGCAGCCACCGCTGCCGCTGCAACTTGCTGCCGAGCAAAGGTTGAAGCCGTTTCAGGACCTTTGAAGCTGGTATTCGCCATTAGATCTCTTGGGTTGCTTTGAAGGAAAAAGGGAGGCTAGGGTTTGAGAGTTAGTCTGTTTGCACGAAAGCGGTGGAAAGGTACAAGAAAGGGTCGGGCCCTCTATTTATAGCCCAGACCTCAATTTTTTACCGTTTGCTTATGCCGTTTCGCATTCTTGACCGTTACTTTATTCCAGAATTAACAAATTATGTAACTTCCGTCAGAAGGAAAAAGCCAACAGCTATTTTTTCCAAGTCTAAAAAGACTTTCGGATTTCCCAAGTTAATTCTAGAATACTTCGAATGCAATTCATTTAGAAAATAATTTGAAGTCCACATCTCTATACATTTCGAAGGTGTATTGAGCCTGCTAATCTTTGCACATGAATATGTTTCCTTACGTATATTGCTTCCCTAACATCACAGATTTAACGGAGAAGCGTATTCGAGGGGCTACTGTTGGGGTCAAATATTCCATCTTCAAGATTATCGTAGCAACAAGATAAAGACTGGTGATTAAGAAGAAGATGTTCGATATATAATTTCGGAGATGCATCCAGTCAAGTTCGAAGTATGATGACGGGCTCTAGTTCGGAGTACATCTTCGAACATAGACTCTTCCAAGAACCTCTTTGCCAGCTAAGATGGAAGACTTATCTTCTTTCTAACTAGATTAGTCTTTTACCATTTTAGCCCTATTAAGGGTACCGATTAGTTTCCACTATGTCGGTTGTAATAGAGGGGTAAAAAGGTCTTTTCCTTAATGTTTGGGGCTATAAATCCCCCCCAATTTATCCTGTAATAGGGACCGAATACAAGTTATTCAATACACATTTTCGAACTATTCTAAGTTATTATCCTTTTGGAGGCTTGGAATAGTTTCCTTCGCAAACACTTCATTTGTCAGTTTCTAATCTTCAGAAACCTGTTAGCATAATCTTTTACGCCAACAGTTGGCGCCGTCCGTGGGGAACTTAGTCCAAGAAACTTCGTTCTCTACCAACTTCTTACGCCATGCCTCCTAAGTGGAGCGCAACTGGTAACCCTGTTCGGAGGTCCCCTCGGACCTCCGGAGTGATGTCTCCAGACACGGTTGAGGTCGGAGGACCTTCGACATTTCCTCCACCTCAAACTCCGGAAGGGGTTCCTATTCCTCGAGCATACGGAGTTCCTCCGCCAACTCCATCTATACTTCGACCACCCGGAGTTCCTCTTCCACCTCAAGTTCCACTCCGAACTGATCCTTACAGTTCTCAAGACCCGGAAGATCCTTCCGGAGGAGATGAAGACAATCTTGGTGATATGGCCGCTCAAGTGGCCAGTCTCCAAGCTGAAGTAGCGAGATGGCGGCAAGAAGCTGCAAATAGGCTTCGCTCTCAAGCCATCCCAGTTATTCCATAAGTGCCTGAAGATGACGAACCTATCTATCCTGAAGCCCCATAGAACGCCTCCTTTGATACCGAATCTCGGCTGCATTCGGAACTGCAAAAAGTTCGCTTCGACCCGAAGTTTAAGACTTCAAAGCTTTGCAAGTATGCCGGAGATGAAGATCCTGGAGAATTTGTCCGATCTTATGCTTTGGCAATTGAAGCTAGTGGAGGAGTGCGGGACACCATGGCAAAATGTTTCCCCCTAGCTCTTCAGGGAGTAGCTTTGCGATGGTTCTGGTCTTTAAAACCAGGATCAATCAGTTCATGGGGGCAATTGAAGAAAAAGTTCGTGAGTAATTTCCAAGGCACCTTTGTGCCTCCAATGTCGACGGGAAGTCTTTTCCAGGTGAAGCAGCTCCTTGGAGAAACCTTAAGACAATACTTCAAGCGCTTCGCTCATACGAAGTCGCAGATCCGAGGGTTAACTACGTCTTCAGTAGTTGACGCAGCTCGGGAAGGAGTCATTCATCCAGGCCTTCTTGATAAACTCCACCGGAAAAGCATATCTTCTGTTTCTCAGCTGATGTCCTATTTTGAAGAATATGCAAGGTCAGAAGAGGGCTGGCTTCGGAGAACTACAGCTACTCCGTCCATACTGCAGGAAGTAAAATTGAAAGTGAAAACTTCGGCACAGCCGCAGGAACCTGTCTTCGAAGTTCAGTATGATAAGAGAAGGGGGCAAAAGCATCCTCGTTCAGAAGTTCTGAACATTGCACCCCCACAGAAATTTGCCCAAAGAGCTCTGCAGCCTTCGGGAAACAAGGCCAGCGGCTGGAGGCCGCCAGGGAAACCGGCTGGCAAGGACCAGACCCTTTTCTGCTGTGTTCATGGTGAAAACCGAAGTCACGCAACTGATGTGTGCAAAGCTATACTTGCCCTGAGAGGAGAATATCTAGAGAGAACTTCGGGTCGAGGTACTATTGACCGAGTTCCAGCTGAAGTGTGTCCGGAGCCAAGGTTGAAGCCGTTTGAGGACCCTTGAAGCTGGTTTTCGCCATTAGATCTCTTGGGTTGCTTTGAAGGAAAAAGGGAGGCTAGGGTTTGAGAGTTAGTCTGTTTGCACGAAAGCGGTGGAAAGGTACAAGAAAGGGTCGGGCCCTCTATTTATAGCCCAGACCTCAATTTTTTACCGTTTGCTTATGTCGTTTCGCATTCTTGACCGTTACTTTATTCCGGAATTAACGCATTATGTAACTTCCGTTAGAAGGAAAAAGCCAATGGCTATTTTTTCCAAGTCTAAAAAGACTTTTGGATTTCCCAAGTTAATTCTAGAATACTTCGAATGCAATTCATTTAGAAAATAATTTGAAGTCCGCATCTCTATACATTTCGAAGGTGTATTGAGCCTGCTAATCTTTGCACATGAATATGTTTCCTTGCGTATACTGCTTCCCTAACATCACAGATTTAACGGAGAAGCGTATTCGAGGGGCTACTGTTGGGGGAAAATATTCTATCTTCAAGATTATCGTAGCAACAAGATAAAGACTGGTGATTAAGAAGAAGATGTTCGATATATAATTTCGGAGATGCATCTAGTCAAGTTCGAAGTATGATGACGAGCTCTAGTTCGGAGTACATCTTCGAACATAGACTCTTCCAAGAACCTCTTTGCCAGCTAAGATGGAAGATTTATCTTCTTTCTAACTAGATTAGTTTTTTACCATTTTAGCCATATTAAGGGTACCGAATAGTTTCCACTATGTCGGTTGTAATAGAGGGGTAAAAAGGTCTTTTCCTTAATGTTTGGGCCTATAAATACCCCTCATTTTATCCTGTAATAGGGACCGGATACAAGTTATTCAATACAAATCTTCGAACTATTCTAAGTTATTATCCTTTTAGAGGCTTGGAATAGTTTCCTTTGCAAACACTTCGTTTGTCAGTTTCTAATCTTCAGAAACCTGTTAGCGTAATCTTTTACGTCAACAATAAGTAGACTACAAGACTTGCCACATCAGATTAGTAATGAGGTGGAGGAGAGAAGGAAGGAGAGAGAATAAAAGCGAGCTATTAGTTAACAGCCTACTCATACACAAGTTTCAATAAACATTATGAGATGGTGTAATATGTTACACTTTAAATGCATGATACATATAGCCAACTAACTATTATATAAGTTGGTTATTAGATTAACTACATATGACATGACACAAATATAAAGCCAACAACTAGCTATATTATTAAACTTGCTCTAAGGCAACGTTGAATACGGAACGAGAGAGTATACAAGAACGGTCTATTGGGCAGGACATCTTCCAGTGTTCAATTGATGTGCAAGATTAGGATCTTCCCATTTGACAGATTCAGAGATAGACCAGCCCAGTAAACGTTCAGTACTTGACTAAAACCTCTGTGTTCTTCTTAGCTACCAAAGCCCAAACATTTAACTCACAATATGAACTTAGATAAGACACAGGTAACAATAGGCAAGTGTCATTCCATTCCACTGCTTGTGTTATTGTGTATTGTGTTTGCGAGCGCTGCAAAGATTGCACCTAAACAAATATCGGAACAAATCCACTGGCATATGAACAGACATCAAGAACTGGTGCATTTGAAAGCATGCCAATGAGAATAATTTATTGATAGATAACTAGGCGAACACCACATTGGTGATGTCCGGAAACTTCTCCTTGATGGCCGCCTTGACCCCGCTCCCGATGGACTCGGGGCCTTCGTACTTCACCAGGCAGTCCTCGCCGTCCACGGCGAGCACCTCCACGCTCCCGCCGTAGTTGGCAATCGCCGGCCGCAGTATGTCCAGGTGTCGGTTCACCGCCTGCAATATCCAGCCGATGAGTGGTGCTAGCTCCAAGATTATACTGTTTTTTAAGGCAAATCTACTACCTCGGGCGTCGTCTCCGCCGGCGGCTGGTCCCCATCGAACACCTGGCGGATGTCCTTGACGGCGTCGCCAAACTTCTCCTTGAGCACGCGCTCGATTCCCATCTTCATCGTCGTCGTCGAGCTGGGGCAGCTGCCGCACGCTCCTAGATGCCGTGGCAAAGCCGTGATTACTTGTAAGCATAGCAAGATTTGTTCTCGCGGCCATGATTTTGGCCGAGAATGGTTGACGGATGCAGGGCATGAAGCCTAGTGGTTCACCTTCGAGCTTGAGGGAGATGATGCCGTCGTCGACGGACACGACGGTGACGTCGCCTCCGTCGGCGATGAGGTAGGGGCGCACGTCGTCCAGGACGCAGTCGACGTTGTCCGCCGTCAGCTCATATGTCGCCGCAGAGTACAGCCCGCCCCCCGCCGCCGGTGGCGTGGACGCGGAGGCCGCAACCAGGTGGTTCCGGGTGCCGGAGGTCCGGATCCTGGAGCGTCCGAATTGGGGTCGCCGAGGTGGCAAGAGAGGATTTGGATTACTGATTCGAAGGCGGATTTGTGGCGGCGGGGACAAGGCGGCTGCGCCGGCGCCGGCGGTAAGCGACGCCTCCATGGCTTGTGTGGTCGGAGTCGGTGTGGTGGGTGGACGCTGTTTAATCAGGGCCAATTTTACGGTTGACAAATGGACCAAGAAGTGTCAATCTGTGGCCCAACCAGGAAAAACAATAACTTGGAGGAAACGCTTTTACGCGTCGTGTTAAAGAAAACGCTACATGACACTTTACAAATATTTTCCTCAAGCGTGTGTTATTAAAAGTGTTATTTTTCAATTCGCTGAAAATACTATTAAAATTTCAGTATTTATTCATATGTCATTACTATTTTATATTTACTTTTTATGCCATTTGCGTTCAAATATTCATAAAAGAATAATGTCATAAAATGGTGAATTGGAAATAGTAATGGCATATGAGCAAATATTCAGAATCTGTAGGTGGATCCAAATGACATAAAAGAGTGAATTTGAAACAGTAATGACATATGAACAAATATTGAAATTTTAATGGCATTTTTGATGAATTAAAAAATAACGGTGGCATCGAAACAATTAACCCTTATTAAAAAGTTTTTAGGTCCTCTTTATGTTTCAAAGGTCCGCAGCAATTATTTCAGTTCTCACAAGAGTATTCCAAAAATTATATGGAGGTCTTAATGTACGGTCCACGCATTGACCTTGTATGGAAACTCTAGCAGGGCTAGAGGTTAGAGTTAGATTGTAACCCTAAATTAACTCTGAACTAACTCTAGCCCTTGAAGTATATGGATGTAAGAGTTAGAGGTTAGAATTAGTTACTTTTTCAATCATTTGACTACTTTTCAGCTTGATTTAGTGTGACTAGACTAGTCCCGCTATGTGGCTATGTGAGGATCCGCTGTGGCTGAAAATCCCTTTTTGGGTGGGCTTCACACAAACTAGCTCCAATTAGCACTCCTTGGAGGTGCTGTTTTTTTTGATGGGTTAGATTGAAATAGCCCAACTCTAACCCTCCTGTATGGGTATTTTGAGGTTAGTTGGGGTAAATCTAACCCAAACTAACTCTAACCCCTGGATTCATTTAGGGCCATTGTTTCTAGGTGGCAGTAAATAATATTTTTGTACTTTAAATTTTTTAGTTTTGAGATAGAGTTTATAAATTAGTGGAGAAGAAAAAACAAAAATATCCCTCGTAAATAAGAAAATAGTATTATAAAATGATAGTAAAATAGTAGATAAGAGGTATTGAAACAATAAAATTTATTGATTTACAAACCAAAGGTGAGAAGATAAAAATATAATCTTTTAAGAGACAGTTTAAAATATATATGTACATTTTTGGAATGGAGAGTAATAATCGTGCGTTTGATATAGATTCTGCACACTTATTATATACCAAATAGTCATTTTTATAGCTACTTTTGAGGAGAATCACTCCTTATTGGTTCATCTTTTTGTGAGAGAAATGGCTGCTAGTGAATCCCATAAATTAATATGCGACCTCATAGATTTTCTAAAAAAATACGCATCTACCATCCGGGTATACCCTAGACCCACATCCCTCCCCTATGCACGAGCTATGCACACTGGTCTCTTCTCCTCAATGCCTCCATCATTGCCTCCTTGTCACAACGTCTTCATTACCGCCTAGTCCCCCGGTCACTTTAGATTCTGTTTGGTTGGATGATTTTCACTAGATAAGAGATGGTCACCTAGATTTTGGAAGTGTTTGGTTGAGTGGTAGGAGTGAGAGGGGCGGTCAATAGAGGGAATATTCACCAAATTTACTAGATGAATCCATTCCACAAATTTAGGTGGATGAGGATGATCAATGCTCGTGGCAGCCTGTAGCTAGGGATGGATTCAGATCAAATACACAGTGAATCAAATCCAAGTATCACTATTTACTATATTTTATTTCGGATTCGAATATCATCAAGGATATTACCTCCGTGTACCCTATGTTAGGCTTATCACTGAGATTAGAACAAGTCTAGCATTAGGTTTTGGTATGGCCCATGAAGAGGGTTTAATTATGACAAGGAATATTATGTCCTGATATGGGGCGGTCTGATCTTCTCACTGACACTACAAGAAAACAGTGAATTTTCATCGGCCTTTTTATTTTCCATCGGCATTTCCAAAAGCTGATGGAAGTTAATTAATTTCTGTCGGCCTAGGGGTAGCCAATGGAAGTTAACTTAACTTTTGTCGGCTTTCACTATGTGTTGATAGCAAAAAATGGTATCAATGATTAAGATTGTCAAAATATCAATTTTGGTAATTTGAGCCGAAAATACACATGTCCCGGGTCAGGCCGAAGCCCTACAGGGCCAAAGGACCATTGAGCTATGGGCTCCGGAAGCTTCCTGCCAGCCCACGGCCTTCGGCCAGGAGGCCTTTGAAGGCCCACCCCGCTGAATCTTTAGCCCAAGGAGCAGGCTTCGGCGGGCTTGACCGAAGGCCCACTTCGAGGAGAGATAGAGTTGGACCCGATTCCGGCTAAGTGTTTATCTCTATTCAGCCGAATTATAGCAGATTAGATTCAAGTTCTAGGCCCTATAAGTATAGAGGTGAAGCCAGTTCAGAGGCCCCCCAACAAAATCAACTACAAAGCCCTAGCTTTGAATCGCATTTACTTTATCTTTACTTTTCTGTACTCTTCATGGGTTTGCCCAGAAGCCCTCCGACGGCCACTTCGGAACAGTGGTAATCCTTGTTACTTCGCTGGTGAAGTATCCGTTAATCTATGTAATAGATTTCTATCGCCTTGTTACTTCGCCTGTGAAGTATCCGCTAATCTGCGTAACAGATTGCTACCTTCGCTACTAGTGCAACACTTAGCAGAATTCGGTCCTCAGGCCAAATTGGTACTTCGAATCTATTCTGTTGCAGGTTTCCACGTTCATAGCTACTTTGTCGGAGGTGTACAGAGCTGAGAGATCGGTTTTGGAGGTTGCCAGAACACCCTTTGGCGAGACTGTTGCTTCGACTGCACGCTTCATCAGCAGACTTCATCACGATAGGCTTCGCCACGCTCATACTCTGCTCCGGACGAAGTCACATTCATGTGTTGCGCCTGAGTAATTATTCTTTATCTCACTGTATCAGAGACTTTGCACTGAACCCTGCTATTCGGAGGTGATTGTCGCGTCCAGATCCGTTCGGAGTTCATCTTCGGCCAGATCAGTCTGAACGCCGAAGGTACCCTTCGGCGGGACACTTCGCACCGGACGCCAAAGGTACAATTCGGCGACCCCCTTCGCACCATACTTCGAAGCAGACAGGCTCCGACCAGTTTGCTGATTTATTCTGTTTAATATATTTCTTTCGGCTAATTGGATTATTTCTGTGTGATCTAATTACCTGGCGACTCCACCCCCTTACCATGGCTAAGGGTAGTCGGAACACAACGTCGGTGCTGTGTTACACTTAGGCTCGTCTCTAAGTATCCACACACTTTTGGATCATCGAACTGACCCAAGTGCGGGGGCACGTTTTCGTGTCAACACACTTTTTGGCAACTCTACTAGGGAAAAGGTACGCCAACATGACAGGTACGTCTATATCGGACACCGGTACATCTACAACGACTACTACGTCTACACCACCGATGGACACCATAGGAGACGCAGATATCGACAACCGCAACATCCTAATACCTACTCTTGAAGATATTCCCGCAGAAGACCGAGCAGAGATCGAGGCAAAGTTGAAGGCGCTCCAAGACATGATGCTTGGGGGCTACGTCAAGACACACACAGGCTTCATCAAGCACGACATCATCGCCCCCGACCTTGCTCAGATCCTGGTAACACCCGTATCGCCCCGTTTATCTTCTTTAGAGATTGAGCAAAAAATAGCCACATCAGTAGATCAGGCTGTTAGTGCTTTGCTAGCTAACCGTTTAGATTCGGCAGTTAGCTCCCAAGTAGAGGCGACTCTTAGAAGGTTCGGCTTTACTGAGGCTGTACTACTAGTCCCTATTGGTAGTGTACCTCTGGTAAATCATGAGTACAACAGAACTGACGATAACACTGGCAAGACCATTACGTCTCCGGCCTCAACACCCATGGCTGAGACTAGTCATTATGCTTACGGCCAAACTAGCACCGTGTACCACGCACCACCACCACCCGCGCCGGTACCAGCCCTACCCGCGCTGCCTGCGCCACATGCATAGGCACCTGGGCTCCAGCACATTGTACAACTAGCGTGTAGGGAAGAGGCCCATGGCCAACACGCCGATATCCTACCATGTGTCATGCCCCCGCACGAGAGACGTGCGCAGGCAGCAGGCCAAGATGACCTAGAGGAGCGAATCCGCACACTATTTAGGGAATGCGCCGGCTTCGTGCCTAGGGGTCGGGTTAGGGTTTACCGTAAGCCATATCCCGATCATTTCGATTCAATACCCTACCCCCCGCAGCTATAGAATCCCCGAATTCACTAAGTTCGACGGCGAGGATAGCAAAACCACACTGGAGCATGTTAGTCAATTTTTAGCACAGTGTGGAGAAGCTAGCGGGACAGACGCTCTAAAAATTAGACTATTTTCTCTCTCGCTATCCAACACCACTTTCACTTGGTTTTCGGTGCTCCCACCGAACTCCGTTCAGACGTGGGATGAATTGGAACAAAAATTCCATGACTACTTTTACACGGGTGAGAAAGAACTTAGGCTTTCACACTTGACATCGGTTAGGCAGAAATCTAACAAGAACGTCTCCAAGTACATCAAGCATTTTAGGGATACTAGAAACCGATGTTTTAGCCTTAGTATTTCAGAAAGGGATTTGGCGGAGCTAGCTTTTAATGGGTTGCATTGTGGGATTAAGGAAAGATTAGACAACCAGAACTTTTTAGAGGTTAGCCAAGTCTTGCAGCAGGCTCTAGTCCAGGAAGGCCGAGCCAAATATAAAAAGTTTGTTAAGACGTTTAACAAACCTAGGGCTGAAATCCACGTCATGGAACACTCCGATGAGGAGGAGTCAGAAGAGGAGGATTCAGCTAACATGTACGCGACCGAGTGGGTTTGGAAAGCTAAGAGTAAACCCATCACGTGCTCTGAGTTACGACCATTACCCACAAAGAACCGGCCTAGTGAGGTCAAGTACTCATTTGACATAACTAAGTGTGATAAAATATTTGATTTTCTCTTAAAGAACCAGCTTCTTAGGTTGCCTAAAGGCCAAGTCATTCCATTTGCCGACGAATTGAAGAAACATCCATACTGTAAGTGGCATGATTCACATTCACATAATACTAACGACTGCAATGTTTTTCGACGGCAGGTTCAATCGGCCATAGAAGAAGGACGATTGAAAATAGACCATAATCCAAAGATGAAGCTATACAAAGATCCTTTCCCCGTCAACACCATTGACCTCGGCGAGAAGAAGGTGTTGATTCAGCCAGAACAGGCCGAGTCGATTAGAGGGAAGGTGATAATTGTCGGAGAACCATGCACGCGCACACTCATACCTAAGAACCCCGAGGTGGGATTGTGGAAACGAAACATCAGCAACCCTTCGGCTAAGTCTCACAAGAAGTTGAAGGTAACATACAAGATGTTGTTAAACAAGCATCAAAGAAAAGCCAAGGAAGGAGGCCCCCGCGCTCAAAAACTAAGTCAGCCAAAGGGCCCAAGGCGTTCGGAGGGTGGCTTCGGACCACAGTAGCAGAGCCCTCCTCGTGATGGTTTCGGACCACAATGGCCGGACCCTCCACACGGGGACTTCGGGCCACAGTGGCCTAACACTCCGTACGGTGGCTTCGGACCTCAATGGCCAAACCCCCCATATAGTAGCTTCGGACCCCAGTGGCCGAACCCCGTGCAGAGCGAGTTCAGCCCCCAATGGCCTAACCCCACACCACTCTAGACAAACCCTTCGATAGGAGGCTTTGGCCCGCACTGGCCGAACGTACCTCCGGCCTGGCAGGACCCCTCACTGATATGGTCCGAGACACCGTCGACTCTGCCGAACCCCCCTTCGGGTAACATATTCGGCTCATAGTGGGCGAGGCCACTGGAGCCGCCGATGCCTCCACCGCACAACTGGGCGGGGACTCCGTGGGCTCCGTATGTATCACAGCCGGAGTACCCTCCGCAACCTAACGCTATGCCTTGTTTTCCTTCGGAGTATTATGAATGGCAGGGACAAGCGGAGGGAGGCATCATCCACAGGCTATCCGCAGTACCTCTGAATCGTCCCATGCAGAGTGAAGTCGAAGAATACAGGCGCGAAGGGGCAGAGGACAGGGAGTCCGAAGCTTTTACAGTCAGAGTAGGGTCTCAGGAAGTCCCAATCCCGAAGGCCCTATCGCTGAAGTCTAACGGAGGTAAGTCCCTTGCTTCATCCAAAGCCCGCGCCGGAGCCTAGTCCGATCGGCCGAACTGAGGAGCCATGCTGAAGAGCGTGGGCCTCATGGCTCCAGATATGATGAGTCATTGTCAACGGTAGTCAAAGAGGACTGAAGAGAGAGAGAGAGAGAAGACCTGCTGTGTCTGGGCCGTTTGTGACTCAGGTACACGGGCAGTGAGCGACTGTCAGGCAGAGGGGCCGCGAAGTTGGGCTGGCCCAATCCGGGTACATGGGCTAGGAGCAGCAGAGGATCCACTGGGCTGTTGACCATGATTGACTCAGGTACACGGGCGGCGAGTGATTGCCGGGCTGAGAGAGCTGCGGAATCAGGCCGGCCCAATCGGGGTACCTAGTACAAAGCCGGTGGACGCTTTGTCAGTTTCGGCGCAAAACTGACAACCACTGATCTCGTATCGGACTGTTCAGAGGCGAAGCCGTAGTCACTACGAAAGCTCCACTTCCGGATAAGTCATCTGTAAATAGGAGTTTACTATTTTGTCCTTAGGCCCACAGTCAGTCAAGTCTGTAAAAATATCCTAAGGGCAGTTGGGTCTTTTCCATTTATTTCAGCGTCTGTAAAAAACCATAAGGGTCTTTTAGTATTTTTCTAGTCTATTGGGCTGCCTATAAATAGGGCCCCAATCCCTAGAGTTAGGGTTAACTCACTTAATGACAAATTTGAGTTCACTTTCCCCATGTTGAGTTCCTATTGCCTCGTTTTGCGCGTCTGTTTCAGTCATCTGTTTGCAAGTTTAAGCTGTTACGTTTTTTGAACGCAAAGAGTATCTCTTAGTTCTGGATCTACTCTGTTTGCGTGGCTGATTTGTGTTGTTCTGCTACATGCACTGCTTAGCAGGGGGCTAGACAGCTAGCTTTGATGCTAGTTTATTCCCTTCATTTCCATTGCCATAGATGAATGCTTGTTTTGTTGCAACGAAGAGTCAAGTCTCTATGGGTCCCATGGACTGCAGGCTCCTGTGATCTATGCAGTAGAAGTGCAGCTCGGGTGTACAACTATTTGTTCCCTAGGGAGCTAGGCCTCTTGTTTATTCCTACAGAAATTTGTTGTAGCACTTCTCGTACGATTCAACATTTTACTCAAGTGATTTGTGGCAGGGATAGCTGTGCTTTGTGACAGTGCTTAGGCACTAGCATGCGCAAAATATTTCGGAGCTAGTTGTTTATGATTTTTGCACAATAGGAAGCTCAGGCGCTTGGTAGGCAAACATAGCTCGCTGTGCATGCTTCGCTAATCTTCGCCTGATTTTTTGAGATACACGTGGTTTGTACTAGCCTCGACGAAGTTATGTTGTACTATTCTGTGCGAAGCATGCTTCGATCCGAAGTGCGAAGCTGCACAGCGAAGGTTGCTTGACTGTGTGTGAAGGTTTTTGTTTGTCTTCTGTCTTTCGACACTCTGTTGCGTGGGCCCCTTAGCGCAGTACTTCGAAGACAGGTTCGAAGCTACTACGTCTCGAAGTAGTGTTCGCATTTTGATAGGCTTCGGAGTGTTGGCTTGTTTCCTTTAGATGATTAGGTTTCGGCTGTTCAAAGTATACTTCGTCATGTTCAAAATCTAGGTGCAGGCTTCGACATCTTCACTTCTCCGAACTATACTGCACGGACTTCGACACTGTGTACTCCGAAGCCAGCTTCGCATCACACAGGCTTCGTCAGGTTTCAAACAGGAGACAACTTTGAACAGTAACCCTTCTCACTTTACGTGCACTTAGATTAATTGTTGTGATGATTTATCTCTGCGAACCTTGATCTGCCCTTGTTTTAAATGATTTATTAATCTGCCTATTGGCACCGTTTTGGTGTCTTTTCGATTAGGACACCAGTTGTTGTTAGGATAGATCTTTTGAGGCACTGTTGATCTGTTCATCTTTCTTTACTAAGTCAGTTGAGGTGCGTTGGATGTTGGGAGTAGGCCATTGATTCAAAAGAATTTTTAGGCGCCCATTCACCCCCCTCTAGTCGCTACTTTCGGTCCTACAAGTGGTATTAGAGCTTGGTTAGGGTTTTCCATACCTTAACCGGTTCTAAACCCTAGTAGTCATCATCATGTCTCCTGGAAAGGTCCCGTCCTTGGAAGCTTATGGCTATAATTATTGGAAGACTCGCATGCAAGCCTATCTCATGAGCCAAAGCTCGGACATCTGGGACATTTGTGTTCACGCTACTTTTACTATATTGTTAGTTGCTGAGCGTAATTCCCCTAATATTATCGCCCAGCATCTGAACAACAACAAAGCGGTGAACATTTTGTTTTCTGGATTAGGTCCCACTGAATTTGAGCGTGTGAGCCATCTCACCACTCCTAGAGAGATCTGGGCTACCCTCCAAGCACACCATGAGGGGACAGCCTAGGTCAAGGCTCGGCTCTATCAGACCTACCGGCGTGAATATGAGAACTTCACACAGAAGCCGGGTGAATCTGTTGAAGCCTTGTTTGGTCATTTTCAGTCGATCATCAACAAGCTTCGGGCCAACAAGGCCGAGGGTGTTTAGTTAGTCTCAGATCATGGGCAGGCGCTCAAGGTTCTCCATACCTTAGACCCTAAGATCTGGGAGATCAAGGTATCCTCTATCATTGAGAGCACGTCTTATGATACCTTGACCATTTCTGAGTTGTTTAGCAAGCTGAAGGCCACTAAGGTTGATACCCAGTTGAGATCAAATCTCACTGGCTCTGGATTAAAGTCCTTGGCCCTTGCTACACCTTCTACTGACCCCTCCTCTATGAGCTGTGCTGGGTTCTCCTTGATATCTATCACTGAGGACCAGCTTGAGTCGTTAGGAGATGATGACCTGTGTCTTTTTAACAACCGGGTGCGTCATGTTTATGACAAACGAATGTTCAAAAGACACGACACAAAGACCAGATGCTTTGAGTGTGGTAACCCAGGACACTTCATCACCGACTGCCCCAAGTGCAATGGTCACAAGAAGGGCACTGGCGGTGGCTTCCACGACTCCAGCAAGCACGACAGCTCCTCCTTCACCAAGGGCAAGCCAAAGACCAGATTCTTCAAAAAGGCCCTGAAAGACTACCGGCGAGAGAACAAGAAGCGCGACAAGGCCTTCTTCGCCGAGATGGAGAAGAGCTACTCCAAGCAGTCCACGTCTTCTTCCTCTTCATCGAGCTCAAGCGATGAGGAGATTGTCATCAGGAAGGGGAAGGACAAGGACGATCCAGCGGGCCTTTGCTTCATGGCTTTCGGGGACAGACCGAAGAGCCACTCACATCAACGCCGAAGATCCCGCAAGAGCTTCTGCTCAATGGCTCTTGGGGATAAGGAAGAGAAGGGCTCCTCCGATGACTCCGATGATGACGATAATGAAAAGGTATCATCTTACGAACAAGAAATTGTTGATTTACTTGAAAGCAATCGTCAAGAGTTAAAATATCGGGAAAAACTTATTAGAGGGGCTAAGAAGAGGATAGATGAATTGGAGAGTGAGCTTGTCGTGGCCAACGACAGAATTGAGAGTATATCTTCTTCTCCTTGCTTGGGTGATAGCAGTGAGTGCCCAAAGTGTGAGGTGCTTCTGTGTGACCTGTCGACTCTAAAGTCCAGGTACACAGAAAGGGTTGATGAGAGGGATGCTTTGGCCACTGAGCTTGAGATCGCTCAGCTGGAGCTGAAAGATGCTCATGCCACTATCGTCGTGCCCTGTGCCGATTGCCCATCCCATCTAGCTAGTTTAGCTGAGCTGAAAGCCAAGGGCGATGAGCATTTGGGTGATTTGGAGAGAGTGAGAGCTGAGCTGGCATAGACTAGGCTAGAGCTTGAGACACTGTCAGTTCCACCCACTATCTGTGAGAACTGTCTGTCTCTTAGGTTGGAATTAATTAAGCTGAAAGCCGAGAAGTCAGTCCAAGTAGATAGAGAGTGTGAGACCTGCTTGTCTTAGGTGGAGGTTCTAGCTTCCTTGAGACAGGAGCTAGCTGATGCCCAGAATGAAAACTTTTACCTCTGTTCAATCCTGAGTTGGATCAGTGCCCGAGAGCCACATCTCCGCATGATGATCCAGCAGTTTAAGAGGCAGGATGGGTTTGGGGTAGGCTACACCTACACCAAGGCTGACTTTGAGAGTGCCATTAGTCGGGCAGTGGAGTGGAGTAAAATGACTTCTGAGCAGAGATACCCCAAGACTCACTCCACTGAGTCTTTCCAGGCTAGTCAGCCCAAGGATGGAGTATTCCAAGAACAACACAAAGCTCCACCCAAGAAGCTGTAACACCCCAAATTTCCAAAACAATAAAAATATTATTTAATTCAATTTCCTAGATTTTATATTTCTGAAAATACCTTTAATACCCTTTTATACCCTTTTGAGCTACAACATAGAGTTAATAACCAAATCAGGAGCTGAACATTTTTGTATAAACTCCCAAGGCCAAGATATATTTTTGAGAATTTTTACAAATTTTTATCCACTTTGGAAATGCCCCAAAAGATTTAATCTATTTTCTGTAATTATTTTAAATCGGAAAACCTTTGAAAACAGTAATGGGCTCCCCTCCCTTCTTTCTCTCTCTCCCGGCCGGCCCAGCCCACTCCCTCCCGCGCGCGCCATCTGACCGGTGGAGCCCACCCGTCAGTGACCCCCCCTCTCCTCTCACGCGCGCACCCAACACCCCGGCCCCACCTGTCGGTGCCAACCGATCCCCTCTCACGCCCGAGCCCGACCCCACTCGTCAGTCGCCACCCTCACTCGCTCGCGCCCGCTGGCTAGTGGCCCCCACCTGTCGGACCTATCGTCCACCTCGCGCCAACCCCCCTAACCTCGCCGGCCCCCGATCCCGCCTCGGATCCGCCTCGCTGGCCCCTCCCTCGTTAATTCGTTGACGCCATTAACTCGCCCGCGACGCGCCGACTGTTTCCCCTCATTAACCCACGCGCTATCGCCTGTCGCTCGCATGCATGGTAAGAGCTCACCGGCGTTACTCTCGGCCCTCCCCCGATTGCGCCCTCTCTGCCCCGCCGGTGACCCTATTTAAACCCCTCTGGTGCCCCGCATCCACCCCTCACTCGCATTTTCACCAGAACCGAACCAAACGCCCGTGACACCCGTTTAAACACCTCAACGCCACCTTCGGTCCAGCCGCCGCTCGCCATCGCCGGAGCCCTTCCCCATCCTCGCCATCGCCACCATCGTGACCGCAAGGACAACCCCGACCTCGGCCACCCCTCTGCCGACATCGGACCCCGCCGGAGCACCATCGCCGACGAGGAGCCCGGACCACTCCGTCGTCTACCCTCGCCGCCGATCGCGCTCCGTCGACCCCTCGCCTCACCTAAGGTACCATCGTGACCGCCGTAGTGTCCTCTTTCCATTTCTAGGCTTAGCTAGGGCCGCCGTCGCTCGCCGTGGCCCCTGGCCCGCTCACCGTCGCCGGAGAAGACGACCGACATGGGTCGAGTACCCGTGCCGTGTCGGATTTAATCCTGGCCGTGTGATCTGGATCTAATGGTACCGATTAAATCCCATGTGCGGTTTAATCTGCGCCGTCAGATCTGAACAAAGGGGTATGTTTTAATCTCGCGCGTCCGTTAGTTTTAAAAACCCACGTTTAATCTGGAGCGTCCATCGCGTACCGGTTCGTTGTTTTAATCCTGGCCGTCCATGTCACTTTAACTCTCCCGCCTCGCCCTCGCGCGTTGGATCTGGATCCAACGGTCCAGATCGATCCGGCGCACGCGCACAGTGCGCGGGTTCACCGTGGGCCTGGCTCACCATAGACCCGAGGCGTTTAAAATTTATAAATAAATTCCATAAATGCTTTTAAACTTCAAAAATTCATATCTGGCGCATTTGAACTCTAAAAATTGCCATTCCAATTTCAGAAAATTAATAATATTATTCTCTACCCATTAGTTCAATAAAAACAATATGTTACTTTAGACTTTTTCATGTTTATTTAAATAGGTATTCAAATACCCTTAGGGTAAAAATGTAAATTCAATTATTTAAATTTCAGTAAAATTCATATTTATTTTCTTTCTGTTCATATATTGAATACCACTACATTGCCCATGAACCTTTCATTTTAAATTGATTAGAATGTTTAAAATGAGATTACTCACTTTTAAAACCCTTTTTCAAAGGACAACACTTCATTTTAATTTCTTTTAGAATTATTTATAAAATGAATTTCAGAACCTTAACAACTTAATTTATTTTTAATCAATCCAACTCATATCTATGTGCTTATTGTGTGATGCTATATTGTTTGATTGAATGTTGTGTTTATTTTATTTTATTTTACTTTATTGTATTGGAAAGACTACGACACCGTCGAGGAGCCGGAGTACTTTCCCGAAGTTCCTCCCTCCCCATTCACTGAACAAGGCAAGTCACCTAACAACATTTTTGAGCATATTGAACCCATGTTTTATCAAACTATCGCTAAAACACATAGGTTATACATGCATTAGTCAAATGAAACCCTTACAATATATTTATTTAGGATCCCCCGACCTTGATGTGCAACCCAAGCCATGCTCTCTAGCCCAAACTCCTTGTCACCATATGAGAAATGTTATTAGCTAGTGTCCAATGTATTGACACGATTGCTATAGGATTAAAAATAAGTCGTAGCGATTGGTTCTACTATATGATCCCCGCTATTCTCATCTTTGGAATTATGTCGGTGTTGGAGTTGTGGTTGCGAGTGAATGCATGGTGGGTTCCGGGTGCAAGCTAGGGCATTGGTCGGTAGCACCCGGGGCACTAGAAGAACCGGTCTGAGGGATCCGTTGCAATACACTTCCGTACTAACCACAAGTCTAATGGGTAAGTCCTAACTAAGGTATGGAGTGTTCCAAACCGAGGCCACCATTTGGAGATGGGTCAAGCAGCACTTGCGGGTGGCTTGTACCAATGTGGCGCAAAAGGGGGTGCGACGTTAGCCGGGATGCGGCCCGGCGCGCCGGCGAAACCTAGAGTGGGTGGTTATCGCTTGGAGCATTTCATGCTGAGGTTTTGGCACGAGTTCTCGTTGTATGGGTCATCTCGTTTGGGATGAGTGCGTGCCTTGTGGGTACAGTAGTACATCTCTGATCAGAGTCATTAAATCTTTTCGAAAAGCCGAGCCCACGGTCAAGGGCGGGTTGCGTGACATCCCACAGTTAGATTACTTTGAATATGTATGTGCATGATGGTTTGAAATGTAAGGACTGTTGTGCGAGGAGGTAAAACATACTCCTCGAGTTAGATGACGTTGATGATGCTCATGTTTATTTTTTTCCGCATGATTAAATTTGACTACATTAAATGCAATAACTGAAAACATACTTTTCCACACTGTTAGCCATTACCCTTCCTTGTTTATTACCCTGCATTATTACTTGCATTTTGCGGTGGCTTGTTGAGTACTTTTTGTACTCATACCCGTTGGACCCCACAGAGGATGCCTACTATAAAGACGGTCTGGAGTAGCGACCCAGTCATGAAGAAAGATCTTGAAGAAGGCGTTCGTCATGCTTCTATTTATTTACTTAATTTTTATTCCGATGTAATAAATATGGTCTGCGTACCATGAATACTGTCGTATGTACGATTGTCGCATGATGAACCTCTTGTATTATTGTTTTTCTTTGGAAATTCAATAATGTCTCGATTTCGGTAAATCGGGGCACCACAGAAGCCCATCTAGGTTCTAAAGCCCAAACACCTTCACACTTCTCTTGACTCTCTTCCTGGACCCTCTCACACCAAGAAGACAACACCAAACACCACTAAGCCCAAGAACCCCAAGCCTCAACCACATCCCAAGAAGCCCACCTATCATTGATTTCTGTTTCGCAACTTCTTGAGGATGGGTTGGAGGTCCGTTTTAAGAAGGGTAGTTCTTCTGTGTTTGATTCTATGTGTTTGATTCTAGAGGGTCTTTGATTTACCAGATCTTACCTTTTGGTAAGGTTTTTCGGATTGACTTCTCTAGTTTTTTTGGCCCTTCTCGCTGTTTGATTGCTGGATCCTCCTCTGAGCTCTGGAAGTGGCATAGGAGGTTAGGTCATTTGAGTTTTGATCTGCTAGTCAGGTTGAGATCTATGGACCTCATTCGAGGATTGCCCAAGCTTAAAATGGATAAGGATCAAGTTTGCCATCCCTATCGTCACGGGAAAATGGTTGCTGCTTCTCACTCACCTGTGACTCAGGCGATGACTTTGTATCCGGGCGAGCTGTTACACATGGACACTATTGGTCCAGCTCGGGTATGCTCAGTCGGTGGGAAGTGGTACGCGCTTGTGATCGTTGACGATTTTTCTCGATTTTCGTGGGTTTTCTTTTTGGAGTCTAAGGATGAGATATTTCATTTTGTTCATGACCTGATTTTGAAGTTGAAGAATGAGAACAATGGTCGGATGTGAGCAATTCGCTCTGACAACGGCTCTGAGTTCAAGAACTCTCAGTTCGTCAGCTTTTGTAGTGATCAGGATCTTGACCATTGTTGGACCGGAAACGGCGACCAGAGAGGGGGGGTGAATGGGAGCTTTTAAAATTTCAGACTAAAAATAGCCTTTTGTTTTAATTCTGTCTTCTACGGAATAGGCTTCGAACACACCCTTCAAAGTTCTAGTTCGGAGGTATTTTACAGCTCCGAATACAGGCTTCGCAAGGAGGAAAAGTTCGAAGCCAAGAAGACTTCGCTCCACCCACAACCCCGAAAAAATCAGCTCTGCTAAGTCAGTGCAGGCTCCGCACACAGGGTGCTCCGAGCAGGCTTCGCACTACAGACTTCGCAAGAGCAGACTTCCCTCTGCGGGCTACGACCAAATACTCAGCGACAACAACTGGTGCTGGGCTTCATACTTTGAAGGTCTAAACGCACACTAAATAGACTTCGGCGAGGACTTCGACAAGGGAAGAAAAACTGGCTTCGATCTAAGTCAAACAGTGCTTCGCTAGTAATCACAGAGGTCTAGCCTCCAGCTTACACAGAGCGAACAAACACTGAAACACACACTTTACTCGAACACACTTCGCTCGAACAGGCTTCTCACACACCTCTCCAGAAAAGCTCACAAGAAAATGGAGTACAGAGAAACCGAAGCATGCAGAGAAGTATGCATACAAGCTCAAGCAGTAAATGAACACAGAGTCAAAGCTTCAATGCTTGAACAAGAAACACAAAATGAACTCACAGGATGAATACAGAGAGTGTGGTGGCTAGCACATGAGTTCTACAATGAATGCTCAAAGTGTTGATGTGACCTAGCCACCCTCCACTATTTATAGGCACTATTTAGCCCTGTGAATAGACTACTTTACCCCTAGGGTTTACACTGTTTTTGTCTCATCAGAACAAGGGGGTACAATTGGTAGTCTACTTTATTTGGAGGCTTCTTTTGTCAGCTTCGCAGAGGGGACAGCACCAGCTTTTGCAGAGCAGACGCTGTCAGCCTTTGCAGTTTTGGACCCTTATGAAGCCCCCCTTCGCACGCGAGGGGTGCGGTAGCTTCGGTGAGAAGCCTTGAGCCTGACGGCCTTCGCTTCACCGAAGTCAGCCTTCGATACAGTGACGGTTTTGAGACGAAGCCGTCAAAGCCCTTGGGCCTTCGCACCAACACCTTTGGAGTGGACCACCATGGCTTCGCAGCTTCTCCCATCTCGAACTTCGTCAGTCCGTGTACCGAAGCCATGAAGGGCCGAAGTACCTCAAGTCAACCTTCACTCCGGAGAAGCCAGCTTTGCTCCGAAGCCAGCTTCACTCCGGAGAAGCCAGCTTCGCTCCGAAGCTCGCTTCACTCCGGAGAAGCCAACTTCGCTCCGAAGCCCCACCTTCGGAGTACCACCCTTCGAAGTCCCTCCTTCGTCCAAGGCCTCCGCATGAAGCATTCCATGAGCACTTCGTCGCAATGTCTCTTCCCGAGCACACTCCGACAGGCACACTCCGCTGCAACAGCTGCAGCCAACAGACCCACCGAACCCTTCGGTGAAATAGCCTCCGAACACCTTCGGAGAACCAGCCTCCGAACCCCTTCGGAGGGACCCCTTCGAATCAGAGGGTAAAATCTGTCAATCACTCATCACAGACTCCGAAACCAATCCTTTGTTTCTCAATCTCCCCCTTGATGAGTGCATTGACAACCAAATTCAAGTTCAAGAAAATTTGAAAAATTTCAGCTCACAAGTGACCATAAAAACTCAGAAACGAGCCAAATCATGTCACTTGACAAAAGAATTTTCCTCCCCCTTTTTCAAAAGAGTAAAAGCCCATTCGGCAAAACTTCTCTTTGCAAGATAAAAACTCCCCCTGAGTTATTTTACC
This sequence comes from Zizania palustris, assembly GCA_019279435.1. Taxonomy (NCBI): domain Eukaryota; kingdom Viridiplantae; phylum Streptophyta; class Magnoliopsida; order Poales; family Poaceae; genus Zizania; species Zizania palustris. The sequence continues at coordinate 46,662,863 of JAAALK010000079.1, forward strand.
CCCTTGCTGTAGAGAACGTAAAAATTTCTCCCCCTTTGGCAATGCAAGCATCAAGGAGCATGTAAAAGATGCATAGCTTCGAAATGGGCAGAGTTGCAAAGACACATAAAGCAACACATATGCCAACATTAATACCAATTATCATGTTCTCAGCTCAATTTAACATTCTCGAAAAACATGATGACAACATGTGATTTTATCATTTTGAAATAAAAGCATCACTACTCAATCAAGGTAACTAGACAAGTAAAAGAAGGAACTGCGCAAAGCTGGTCAATTTCTACTCTAGACAGACAAGTCTAGTTCAAGTGGAGCATTAAAAGCAAACTTGATGATCAATGAATTTTGTTGTTCTTTTCATAATGCCAGGGGTTATTTGTTTGTCTACCTTATACTTTCCAATCAAGCCAAGCCTAGGCATGAAAGCCATCAGAAGTTTAAGGCGGTGATTTTGGCATACACTACACTATCCCAGTTCAGACCAATGTGCAATGGTAAGCAGTCTAGAATAGGGTAGTGCGACAAACAAACCCACCTGGATCTTTTTGCTTTGAAGCATGCAAATCATGGATTTTTGGAATTTTGATTAAGTGAACAAATTGTTTAGCACTTGATGAATATCCATGAGTACGTAGAACAATTTTTGCAAGTTGCAATGTTTAGCATCCAGAGAAAGGGTGTCTTGCTATCAAGCAGATAAAAGATAGCTAAAGCAGTCCGGCCTAATCATGCTAGATTCAAGACTAAGCAGTGAGCATGATTTGATTTTGGAAAGAAAAATCATGCACATAATGTTTCAGATATATTAAATAGAGCTGAGCTGTCATGATTACATGAATTAGAATCAGGCATATAAGTGCAAGAGATGTAAATGCAATTTCACACACAATGAGCATATGCAAGACAGTCAAAATCTGCTCCCCCTCACAAAATGCCGTAAGGGTGACAAATACTAAGTTCCCCACGCAAGTAGGCAAATCGAGAAGCATCGAGGGGTTTTGTGAAAATATCGACTAGCTGGTGTTGGGTATCAACATATTGAAGTTTAATATAACCCTTCTCATTATGATCTCTGAGAAAATGATATCGCACATCAATGTGTTTGGTTCTGGAGTGCTGAACCGGGTTGTTTGCAATACAAATAGCACTAGTGTTGTCACAGAAAAGTGAAACACTCTTATAATCTAACCCGAAATCTCGCAAACTGGAAACCATCCACAAAAGCTGAGAGCAACAGCTAGCTACAGCAACATATTCGACCTCAACCGTCGATTGTGCAACACTAGACTCTTTGCGGGAAGACTAGCAAACCAGAGAAGTACCTAGAAAATGACAAGTACCAGAGGTACTTTTCCTATCAATCCTACACCCAGCAAAATCCGCATCGGAATAACCTCGAAGACACAAAGAGGAAGACGCCGAATACCAAATGCCAAATTCAAGGGTATGTTTGAGATACCTAAGAATGCGCTTTACTGCTTAGCGGTGCGAAGCTCGTGGTGAAGCCTGAAAACGAGCACACAGACACATTGCAAAGTGTATGTCTGGCCTCGTAGCAGTCAAGTAGAAGAGGGAGCCGATCATGCTTCGGAACTCCTTCTGATCTACGGCTTCTCCATCTTCGTCAAGATCCAATGCTACAGATGTAGCCATTGGAGTGGCGAGTGGCTTCGCATCAGCCATGTCGAACTTCTTGAGCAGGTCCTTGGTGTACTTCGTCTGGTGGACGAAAGTACCTTGTTTCTTTGCTTGATTTGCAAACCAAGGAAAAAAGTGAGTTCGCCCATCATGGACATCTCGAACTCCCTGCTCATGGCATTTGCAAACTCGGCAACCAAAGCATGAGAAGAGCCACCAAAGATGATATCATCCACATAAATCTGAACTAGGAGGAAATCTTTGCCATGCTTGAGAGTGAACAGGGTTTTATCAACAGATCCCATCAAATACCCCCACTCAAGCAGAAAAGACTTAAGTCTGTCATACCATGCCCGAGGGGCCTGCTTGAGTCCATAAAGAGCCTTATGAAGTTTAAGGACTTTATGTGGGTATTTGGGGTTTTCAAAACCAGGGGGTTATTTTACATAAACATCTTCGCCTATGAAACCATTAAGAAAAGCACTTTTGACATCCATTTGATAGAGTTTGAATCCCCGGGATGTCGCAAAGGCAAGCAAAATCCTAATGGCCTCAAGACGAGCAACAGGTGCAAAAGTTTCAGTAAAATCAATCCCTTCTAATTGAGAATAACCCTAAGCTACAAGTCTAGCCTTGTTTCTAATTATAGTCCCATCCTCCCCTTGTTTGTTTTTGAAAATCCATTTTGTTCCAATGAAATGAACATTTGATGGAGGATCAACTAAAGTCCATACTTGGTTTCTCTCAAAATTTTCAAGTTCTTCATGCATGGCATTGATCCAACTAGAATCAGAAAGTGCATGACTAACATCTAAGGGCTCGAAAGAAGCAACAAAAGCGGAATCAATGAAATGAGCATGAGAACGTGTTACCCTTTGATCAAGCTCACCAATGATCTGCTCGGGAGGATGCATCCTTTGAACATGGTGTGGTGCCTCGCGGCGAGATGCAGTCTCCCCCTCAACTTGTGCGTCCAAGATGACCGATGTCGAGGTAGTTGCTTCGGGACCTTGTGCCGAAGTAGTCGAAGCGGGATCAGCTTCGGGGGTTGATGTCGAGGGTAGTAGGGGTTCATCCTCAAAATCTCTGGGATCTTCTTCTTCGAAGATGGTCTGTTCCATGTCGTGTTCATTTGCCTGTTCAAAAGTGGAACTAACAGAGGGGGTTGATTCTGCAATAGTGATACATTCACTGTATTGATGATGAGTTTGCTCACAGGCTTACATAGGCACGAGTGAAAGGACCGTTACATGAGCATGGCGAGATTCCAGCTAACTAACCAACCTACACGCACGGTCACTAACAAGACGTGGTGCAAATATTCAGCTAACAGCCCCCCTCAGTCTGGACTCGGAATGATGTGCAGACTGGTACGAAAATCAGCAAACAAAGGACCGGGAAGACCCTTCGTAAAAATGTCTGCAAATTGAAAGGCAGATGGCACATGGAGTACTTTAACTTCGCCGAGGGAGACTTTGTCACGAACGAAATGCAGATCAATTTCAATGTGCTTAGTCCTTTGATGATGCACCAGATTGTTAGATAGGTACATTGCACTAACATTGTCACAATAAACAATACTTGTCTTGCTCGATTGGTGATGTAATTCCTGTAGAAGTTGACGAAGCCAACAAATATCAGCCACTGCATTTGCAATACCCCTATACTCGGCTTCAGCACTTGACCTTGACACTGTTGGTTGCCTCTTTGATGACCATGAAACCAAATTATCTCCAAGAAAAACACAATAACCAGATGTGGATCGTCTAGTATCGGGGCAACCGGCCCAATCAGCATCACTGTAGGCAATAATATCACGATTGGAAGTGCAGTGTAATTGGAGTCCATAGTCAATAGTACCGTGAACATACCGAAGCACACGTTTGAGTAGCTGAAGATGGGGAACTCGTGGAGCATGCATAAATAAACACAGCTGCTGGACAACATAACTAAGATCAGGCCGAGTAAGTGTGAGATATTGTAAGGCTCTGACAAGACTGCGATATTCTGTAGGATTGGAAAGTAATGCACCATCTTGAGCAGAAACTTTGGATTTGGTGTCTACAGGAGTAATACAAGGATTGCAATTGAGCATATTAGATCGATCAAGGATGTCAAGAGCATACTATTTTTGTGAAAGAAACAAGCCAGAGCTGTGGCACGACACAGCTATGCCAAGAAAGTTTTGTAGGGGACCAAGGTCAGTCATGGAGAACTCACAATGGAGTTTGGCTATAATGCTCTCAAGAAAAGACGTTGTGTTGGCTGTGAGAATGATATCGTCTACATAAAGAAGAAGATATGCAGTGTACTGACATTGGTGGAGAATGAACAAGGAGGAATCAGAACGGGATGCATGAAAGCCAAGCTTGAGCAGGAATCCTTGGAACCGGAGAAACCAAGTGCGTGGTGCCTGCTTTGAGCCATACAATGATTTGTTCAACTTGCAAACATGATCAGGCCGAGTGTCATCAACAAAACCAGCAGGTTGTTGTGAGTATATAGTCTCCGAGAGATCACCATGAAGAAATGCATTTTTAACATCTAATTGATGTATTGGCCAATGCGCAGATGTGGCAATACTGAGCACCACTCGGATAGTTGATGGCTTGATAACAGGACTAAAAGTCTCACCAAAATCGATGCCTTCAAGTTGAGTGAAACCACACACGACCCACCGAGCTTTATAGCGAGCAAAGGAGCCATCTGAATTGAATTTGTGGCGAAAAATCCACTTTCCGGAGACAACATTGACATCTGCAGGCTTAGACACCAAACACCAAGTATTGTTGATCATCAATGCATTAAACTCTTCAAGCATGGCGTTGTACCAATTTGGGTCCTTAAGTGCAGAGCGATAATTAGTAGGAATGGGAGAAATCATGGTAGTGCTGGTGGAGAGATTAAAGTGTTTCTTTGGTTGGATGATGCCGGCTCTAGCACGGGTGATCATGGGATGGCGCATAGGTATTGGAAAGTTGCTAGCAGAGGGTGATGGTTGTGGTGCCCTAGGAACAGATGTAGGAATGTTGGGTGCCTGCTGCGGAGAGGAAGGGGAAGGCAGCCCCCCTGAAGGTGATGCCAAATCAACCTGGGAGGCAATATGATGTGGACGAGTGGGTACAATATCCCAGGAAGGATCTATCGGTTCTGGTGTGGCTGATTGTTGAGAATTAGAGGTCACCTGAGAGGCATATGGAAATTGAGTTTCATCAAAAATTACATGACGGGAAGTGATGATCTTGCGTGTGGCGAGGTCCATACACCTATATCCTTTTTGTTCAGTGGGGTAACCAAGGAAAAGACATGGAGTGGAGCGTGGATACAACTTATGAGTGGCAGTAGCAGTGAGATTTGGATAACAAAGACAACCAAAAATCCGAAGGTGAGCATATGCGGGTGGCTGGCCAAACAGGGATTGGTATGGTGTTAAGAGATTAAGAGGTTTGCTAGGACAGCGATTGAGAAGGTAAGTGGCTGTGCGAAGAGCCTCCACCCAGAACGAGGAAGGTAAATTTGCTTGGAATAGTAATGTACGAAGGATGTCATTGGTGGTTCGGATGGCTCTCTCTGCTTTTCCATTTTGTGGTGATGTGTGTGGGCAAGATAAATGAAAGAGAATGCCATGAGAAGTAAGAAAGCGACGAAGGGAGGCATTGTCAAATTCACGTCCATTATCACATTGAATTGTTTGTATGGAGATGTGAAATTGATTCAGCACCATTCTATAGAAATCAGGGATGACAGTATAAGCGTCAAATTTGTGGCGTAGAGGAAAAGTCCATGTATAATGAGTATGATCATCCATGATAATTAGATAATATTTGAAACAAGTAAAGCTTACAACGGGCGATGTCCAGAGATCACAATGAATTATTTGAAAAGGAAAATAAGTGCTGGAGTGAGAGGTGGAGAAGGGCAGACGCACATGTCGACCCTTCTGACAAGCATCACAGATAGAAGACATACTATGTGTGTTATTATGTGGGATGGAAAATGAAGAAACTAAATGATCTAGAGACTGGCGTCCAAGGTGTCCAAGCCGTCGGTGCCACACATCAAGAGAGGAGGATGCTTGGAGAGCCATGGGCTGCATGATTTTGCTGGAGCCATTGAAAGGATAGAGATCACCAGTGCTATTGGACCTCATTATTTCTCTCTTGCTGCGAAGATCCTTCACAGAAAAACCAGTTGGATCAAATTCAATGGAGCAGGAATTATCACGAGTGAATTTGCGAACGGAAATTAAATTCTTGATCAGAGTAGGTGTATGAAGAATGTCATGGAGATAAAATTGACGAGTACGAGTGGAAAGAGGAAGAGAAGCTGTACCAAGAACAGGAATTGAAGACCCATTTCCAACGACGACATACGAAGAATCATGCATAGATGAAGGACAATACAAGGGTAGTGTACCTGCGTCACTGGCCATATGCGAAGAGGCTCCAGTATCCATGTACCAGTCACCGGTGTTGGATTGTGATTGGAGCGACATAGCGTGGAGGGCGTGGAGAAGACCATTGATGTCGCAGGAAGAAGACTGCAAAGGGGCCAACGTGGTGTGCTGCATAATCGGGTATGCCTGAGCTTGGCTGGCAGGAGGGCGTGGGTCTAACACGCCTGGTCCAGATGCACCAGTCCAGGGGGCACGCCATGGAGTCGACCACGGCGCTGGCCACTGAGGAGAGGAAGCCCACCAGGGAGGAATCTGCTGAAATTGCTGTTGTCGACCGCGCCCACCACCGTAGCGGCCGCCGCGTCCATGGCCACGGCCGCGAGAGCCACGACCACGACCCCCATTGTTGTTGCTGTTGGAGGAATGATGGTTGATGTTGTTGTCGTCGCGTGGTGGAGATGGATCATTGCTGGAAGCGCCGGTGGTGACAAGTGCCGTCTCATTGGATGGAGCCTTCTCATGAGTCTTGGAGCGCTCCTCGACGAGGAGATAATCACGAGCCTGCATGAACATTGGAAAGGTGGGAAGAACAGGCATGATTGTTTTGAGGACGTGAAACTTCGGGTTGAGACCACGAATAAGTTGGTGCACTAGGGTGCGATCACCAACAGGTTGGTCGCAATCGGCTAAGGCATCCGCGAGAGTCTTCAGTTTGTGGCAGTATGCAGTGACGGAGAGATCTCCTTGGACAAGGCCATGAAACTCAGACTCTAGGTGCACAGCACGGGATGGCTTGTTGGCGCAGAAAATGGATCGCAGCCGCTCCCAGACGCCATAGGCGGTGGCGTCGTCGCTCATCACCATGTCGGTGAGGCTCTCGTCGATGGTGGCATAAATCCACATTAGGACTTGCAGATTTTCAGTGACCCAAGCAAGATCGTCATGGCGAGGTTCACCATCATCGACGTGGGCATGGAGGTTGAAACATCCAAGAATGAGAAGAAGAAGATTGCGCCACTTTCAGTAATTGTTGGACTCCATGGAGAGGGTGTATGGGATTAATGATTTGATATTGACGCTGGATATCGCCGGAGATAGATAAGAGTTGGCAGTGGAGGAGACTTCACTGGTGATCACGGTCATGGAGTTGGCCGCGGCGGACGTGGAGGCAGCCATGGTGAAGAGAGAGGAAGCATATGGGTGGAATGTGCGAGAAAATAGGATCAGAACCTCACGCTATCTGATACCATGCAATAGTGATACATTCACTGTATTGATGATGAGTTTGCTCATAGGCTTACATAGGCACGAGTGAAAGGAGCGTTACATGACCATGGTGAGATTCCAGCTAACTAACCAACCTACACGCACGGTCACTAACAAGACGTGGTGCAAATATTCAGCTAATAGATTCATCAAAAGTCACATCACATGACTCGATGACAGTGTTAGTCTCCAAATTATAAACACGATAAGAATGACCATGTGTAGTGTAACCCAAAAAGATCCCGTCAGAAGAACGCGACTCAAATTTGTCCAAATTTCCACGTTTTAGGATAAAGCAACGACAGCCAAAAACTCGAAGATGAGTAACCTTGGGCTATCTCCCAAAACGTAGCTCATAAGATGTCAAATTCAAAATTGAGCGCAAGAAGATTCGGTTTGAGATGTAACATGCAGTGTTCATGGCCTCAGCCCAGAATTTTCTAGGAGTCCTGTGCTCATCGAGCATCGTCCTAGCCATCTCAACCAAAGTACGGTTCTTTCTCTCAACAACACCGTTCTGTTGAGGAACCCGCGGAGCAGAGAATTGATGTTCTATGCCATGCTCCATGCAAAAGTCAACAAAGAGACTGTTTTTGAACTCAGTGCCATTATCACTTCGAATGAATTTCAATGCACCAGGGAGTTCAGTGAAAAGTCTCAAAGCCAAGCTCCAAAAGTGTGAGAACACTTCATGCTTGCTGGCAAGAAAGAAGACCCAAGAGTAGCGAGAGAAATCATCGACAATAACTAGCACATACCACTTGCCGCCTAAAGAACTAACCCGAGAAGGACCTACAGTGTCCATGTGGAGAAGTTATCCGGGTTGTTCAGTCATCACAGTGGTGACTGGCGAGTGCGAAGCGGCAATTATTTTTACATGCCGACAAGGAGCGCAAACTAAATTCTTCTCAAACTTGAGCTTGGGCAATCCTCGGATTAGACCTAGGGCACTCAGACGAGCGAGCAACTCAAAGCTCATATGCCCTAGTCTCCTATGCCACTTCCAAAGCTCAGAAGTAGAATGTGCAACAAGACAATGAGAAGAAACAGATGACTCTGAAAAATCAGCTCCAAAAACTCTCCCAACTCTAAAGATCTTGCAGACAACAACGCCATCAGAATTGAGTACTTGCGAAGTATCGCGATGGAATTGCACTTCGAAGCACTCATCAAGCAATTGAGATACAGCAAGCAAATTGTATCCCAAATTCTCAACCAAAGCAACATCTTTGAGAGTGAAATTCGAGTTAATTCTTACCACCTTTCACTCTACTCCTTCGATTGTTACCGAAGGTGATATGTTCCTTTTGCTTGGTTGTGGTGAAGCTGGAGAAAGATGCTGCATCTCCGGTCATATGGCACGAACAACCGGAGTCCATGATCCACGTGCCCTCCAAGCCTCGATCTGCCGCCTACACATGATAAGAAAATCTCGATCGCTCAGTGCTGGGGTGAGTGAAGATATGACGAGGCATCCAGCACTGAGTGATACGAGTAGTAGGCACAGTAAAAGTAGACTGTCTACGCACAGGATAATCAAAATGATGCAAAGTGCGAGGTCTACCTACATGCTGAGATCTAACAACATGACGAGGTCTCCTACTCTGATGAGGTACAAAGCTACTCGCCCGGGGTCTACCACCATATGGAACGTGGTGAACACCTCGAGGAGCGAAACCTCTAGGAGAAGCACGAGGAGCCTCGAAAACAGGACGAGAGTAAAACTTAGACTCATGCATACCTAAAGATGGGTAATGCATGTTCTGGAACCTCATCTCCTGAGAGTGTCGCTCATCCTTGATGCGACGAAAATAGAACCCAACCAGATGACCCACCCGCTAACAATAGGAACAATGAAAAATTCTCCTAGAGGCACTCTCATGGGTCATAGGAGCAACTCTCACAGGCTCCTTGGGCTTCTGCTGAGTGGTTTTCTTGGGAGGAACTCTTTTTGTGGGAGGAGTGGTTTTCTTTGGAGTTCGGGTAGGCTTTTTGGCTGATGGAGTGTCTAACAGATCTCTCTCTTTCTCTAGGGTAGTGGGTGAGGTAAAAACAGTTTTGTTTTCACTATCTAAAGGAATCCTCTCAAAATCCAAACCTAGAGCTAACCCTGCTCTGTCTGCACACATCTTGGTCTTGGCCAAGAGCAAACCCATCCTACCCTTTCCCTCAGTGCATTTGTTAACCACAGAAAGAAGGTACTCATTCTCAGTCATAAGGTTTTCAACTCGCTCTCTAACAGTGCCTAGTTAGTCCTTAAGGGTTATGCAAGTGTCACACACAGGCTGTACATCCTTAGAACTACCGGCCCTCTCCAATCTAGCCTCTAAATCATGAACATGCTTATCACGTAAATCAATGCTCTCACGTAATAAAGGGCAGTTCATACATTCAGTTATATCATGACTAGAATCCACCATCAAAAGTTGCTTCTGTGCAGTCTCAAGCTCATAAAGAGTTTGAGCATGCACAGAGCGCAACTGAGCAAGCTCACCCATGACAACAGTACAAGAATCACATTCAGCATCATTAACTATAGACTTAAGCATGGCATAATCAGTAGAAACATATTCTAGCCTAAGTCTAAGGTCTTTTCTATCTCTAGCGGCTTGGACAAGTAATCTATCCTGACCAAGAACTACTTCATTCAGTTCATCTAATTTAATTGCAAGCTGGTCATAGGATAGAGGTACCTCAGATGAGTCAAGCTCATCGCCGCTGTGATCACTGTCGGCCATGAAACAATGGCCGGTGAAATCTCGTCCCTTCTTGTCCTTCTTCTCCTCCTTCCTTAGAGACTCCTCCTCCTCAGAGCTCGACTCCTCAGTTGAGGAAGTATCGATGTCGCTGAGAGCAGCAACAAATGCTCTGGAAGCGGCTTTGGCTACTCTCTTAGCCACCTTGCCGCGCTTGCCCTTCACAAAGGGTTTCCTCTCCTTTTTGTGGTATTTGGGGCGCTCACTCTCTTCTCTCTTCTTGAGTTTTGGGCAATTGGCCTTGATGTGAGAAGTGTCGCCACACTCAAAACAACCACTAAAACCACCTCTCCTCTGATCCCGTCTCTCATGGTGAAAACGGGTGAACCTTCTGGCAATGAGAGCAAGCTCATCATCATCCAGAGTATCCACCTGCTCCTTAGTGATGGAGACCAGGGAGGACAAAGCAAAACCATATGCAAGAACATAAGTGCCAGATGTGCTTGGTTCTGCAGTGGTGTCACGGCTAGTGCTGGAAACCAGTGCCAATGGCTGTGGCAAGGAGTTCCTATGCACTGCAAGAGATGCCTTGACAATCTCTGTGGACTTCAGCTTGCTAAAGAGCTCATCACAGGTCAATGTGTCATAACCTGCGGACTCCTCAATGCTGGATATCTTCACTTCCCATATGCTATGATCAAGAGCATAGAGAAGCTTGATAGCCCTATCATGATCATTGTAAGCAAGCGTCCCGTTGGACCGCAAGTTACTCACTATCGCATCAAAGCGAGAAAACATAGCATCTATAGATTCACTAGGTGCCTGCACAAACAGCTGATACTGTTGATTGTATGTGCTTTGGCGCCTGGCCTTAATCTGTGTAGAGCCCTCATGAAAAATAGTGAGAGTGGTCCAAATTTCCCTAGCTGTCCTAAGGTGCTGCACCCTATCAAACTCACTCCGGCTCAAACCAATGAACAATATATTTCTTGCCTTGGAGTTGGCATTATACTGATCCTTCTCTGTTTGAGAGGTGCGAGTTTCAGGGATGGAGTATTGTGAGTCCACAATCTCACAAATTGTATTTCCTTGGCTTAGCAAGTAAGCCTCCATGCGCACCTTCCAGTATGCAAAATCAGTCCCATCGAACAAAGAAATTTTACTAACTTTGTCCATGTCGCCAACAGATCACAAAACCGGTTAAGGTCAACTGGTGATCTTAACCCGCTCTGATACCAATTGTTGGACCGGAAATGGCGACCAGAGGGGGGGTGAATGGGAGCTTTTGATCTGCTAGTCAGGTTGAGCTCTATGGACCTCATCCGAGGATTGCCCAAACTTAAAATGGATAAGGATCAAGTTTGCCATCCCTGTCATCACGGGAAAATGGTTGCTGCTTCTCACTCACCTGTGACTCAGGCGATGACTTCATATCCGGGCGAGCTGTTACACATGGACACTATCGGTCCAGCTCGGGTATGCTCAGTCGGTGGGAAGTGGTACGCGCTTGTGATCGTTGACAATTTTTCTCGATTTTCGTGGGTTTTCTTTTTGGAGTCTAAGGATGAGACATTTCATCTTGTTCATGACATGATTTTGAAGCTGAAGAATGAGAACAATGGTCGGATGTGAGCAATTCGCTCTGACAACGGCTCTGAGTTCAAGAACTCTCAGTTCGTCAGCTTCTGTAGTGATCAGGATCTTGACCATTGTTGGACCGAAAACGGCGACCAGAGGGGGGGTGAATGGGAGCTTTTAAAATTTCAGACTAAAAATAGCCTTTTGTTTTAATTCTGTCTTCTGCGGAACAGGCTTCGAACACACCCTTCGAAGTTCTGGTTCGGAGGTATTTTACAGCTCCGAATACAGGCTTCGCAAGGAGCAAAAGTTCGAAGCCAAGAAGACTTCGCTCCACCCACAACCCCGAAAAAAATCAGCTCTTCTAAGTCAGTGCAGGCTCCGCACACAGGGTGCTCCGAGCAGGCTTCGCACTACAGACTTCGCAAGAGCAGACTTCTCTCTGCGGGCTATGACCAAATACTCAGCGACAGCAACTGGTGCTGGGCTTCCTACTTTGAAGGTCTAAACGCACACTAAATAGACTTCGCTGAGGACTTCGACAAGGGAAGAAAAACGGGCTTCGATCTAAGTCAAACAGTGCTTCGCTAGTAATCACAGAGGTCTAGCCTCCAGCTTACACAGAGCGAACAAACACTGAAACACACACTTTACTCGAACACACTTCGCTCGAACAGGCTTCTCACACACCTCTCCAGAAAAGCTCACAAGAAAATGGAGTACAGAGAAACCGAAGCATGCAGAGAAGTATGCATACAAGCTCAAGCAGTAAATGAACACAGAGTCAAAGCTTCAATGCTTGAACAAGAAACACAAAATAAACTCACAAGATGAATACAGAGAGTGTGGTGGCTAGCACAGGAGTTCTACAATGAATGCGCAAAGTGTTGATGTGACCTAGCCAGCCTCCACTATTTATAGGCACTATTCAGCCCTGTGAATAGACTAATTTACCCCTAGGGTTTACACTGTTTTTGTCTCATCAGAACAGGGGGGTACAACTAATAGTCTACTTTATTTGGAGGCTTCTTTTGTCAGCTTCGCAGAGGGGACAACACCAGCTTTTGTAGAGCAGACGCTGTCAGCATTTGCAGTTTTGGATCCTTCTGAAGCCCCCCTTCGCACGCGAGGGGTGCGGTAGCTTCTGTGAGAAGCCTTGAGCTTGATGGCCTTCGCTTCACCGAAGTCAGCCTTCGATACAGTGACGGTTTTGAGCCAAAGCCGTCAAAGCCCTTGGGCCTTCGCACCAACACCTTTGGAGTGGACCACCACAGCTTCGCAGCTTCTCCCAGCTCGAAATCCGTCAGTCCGTGTACCGAAGCCATGAAGGGTCGAAGTACCTCAAGTCAACCTTCACTCTGGAGAAGCCAGCTTCGCTCCGAAGCCTGCTTCACTCCGGAGAAGCCAGCTTCGCTCCGAAGCCCACTTCACTCCGGAGAAGCCAGCTTCACTCCGAAGCCCCACCTTCGGAGTACCACCCTTCGAAGTCCCTCCTTCGTCCAAGGCCTCCGCATGAAGCATTCCATGAGCACTTCGTCGCAGTGTCTCTCCCCGAGCACACTCCTCGACGAGCCTCACACGGACCATGCCTTCGATGCACCTCGACTTCTGAGACCTTCGTCGGGTGTACGTTCGAGTGTCTCCCTCCGGAGCACACTCCGAACACCTTGCCTCATTGCTGAGGACTTGATCCACCATACTCCGAAGTCACTCCATTCGGAGTACCCTTCGAAGTGCCTCGCCTCCGAGGACTTCGTCTCGGGGTACCTTCACCTAGAGTCACACTCCGCACTTACTGCCTTCTCCTGGCGCACCTCGACCCGAGGTCCGACCTCGACCCCTTCGCAGCCTTCGTGACGGAGCTCCCTGCTCCCCTGGCATCAAGCCTCCCGCTTGACCCAGGTTCACTTGCTATGAACCGTCTGTCACCTCCAAAGTCGCATGCGCACCACAGACAAGCAGACAAGTGTATCCAGTACCCCGGAGACCTCTCTGACTAAGCAACCTCCGATACACACTCCGGTATACCGCCCAAAATACCGAACCCTTCGGTACAACTCATTCATCATGTACTATCGGACCCCTCCGACAGGCACACTCCGCTGCAACAGCTACAGCCAACAGACCTACCAAACCCTTCGGTGAAACAACCTCCGAACACCTTCGGAGAACCAGCCTCCGAACCCCTTCGGAGGGACCCCTTTGAATCAGAGGGTAAAATCTGTCAATCACTCATCACAGACTCCGAAACCAACCCTTGGTTTCTCAACTATCAATTTTCTGCTCCTTACACTCCCCCACAGAACGGCGTTGTTGAACGAAAGAACCGCACGCTAGTCGACATGGCTAGGACGATGCTCGATGAGCACAGGACTCCTAGGCACTTTTGGGCTGAAGCCATGAACACGACTTGCTATCTGGCCAACCGCATTTTTCTTAGAGCTTACCTAGGTAAGACTTCTTATGAGTTGTGGTTTGGCAGACAGCCCAAGGTGAGCCACTTGCGAGCGTTTGGCTGCAAGTGCTTTGTGCTCAAGAAGGGAGGGCATTTGGACAAGTTTGAGTCTCGTTGCTGGGATGGAGTCTTTCTTGGTTACACATTACATTCTCGAGGCTTCCGTGTTTGGAACCTCGACTCCCAGTAGCTTGTCGAGACTTGTGAGGTTTCTTTTGATGAGTCCTTGCCTTCTTTGAACCCTTCGTTTGAGCCTTCTGGAGATGGTGAGCTCGGAGAGTCCATCTTCGAGGAAGATGATGATGCTCCAGCTGCTAATGAGGTGGGCCTTCTGCACAACCTGTAGAACCCACACCTTCTAAGACTTCAACTGAGGACGAGGGTGGACCTCTGATCACTTCTTCCACTTCGATCAAGCCCCCTCAGTCGAGTCCAGAGGTGCTAGCTGCTGACTCTGGTGAGGTGACTTCAGATCACCAGGGATCCTGAGCAGTTTAGCGTGATCACCCCTCAAAGCTCATCATCGGTGATTTGTTTGAAAGGACTTTGTTTTCTTCTGTTGACTCTCTTGCTGTGTTTGCTGAATCTGCTTTTGTTGCATCTTTTGATCCCAGAGACGTTTCTCATGATCTTTCTGATTCGAACTGGATTAATGCCATGCAAGAAGAGCTTGAGAATTTTGTCCGCAATCGGGTTTGGACACTAGTTGAGCTACCACCCGGATGCAACCCCATAGGCACCAAGTGGGTGTTCAAGAACAAGCTGGGTGAAGATGGGGTTGTGGTGCGCAACAAAGCTCGACTAGTTGCCCAGAGTTTTTGCCAAAAAGAAGGTATTGATTTTGAATAAACTTTCGCCCCTGTTGCCCGTCTTGAGTCCATTCGCATTCTCTTAGCTTTTGCCGCTTCGAAGGGTTTTAAGCTTTTTCAAATGGACGTCAAGTGTGCTTTTTTGAACGAGTAAATAGAGGAGGAAGTTTATGTTAGGCAGCCCCCCGGTTTTGAGAACCCCAAGTTTCCTCGACATGTTTTTAAGTTGCAAAAGGCTTTATACGGGTTTAAGCAAGCCCCCAAGGCTTGGTATGACCGGTTGAAGCAGTTTTTGTTGGGGAAGGGCTTTGTGATGGGTTCTGTGGATAAAACTCTTTTCTTGCTCAGAGATGCCTCAGATTTCTTAGTCGCTCAGATTTACGTGGACGATATTATCTTTGGCGGTACTACTAATGCTCTTGTGTAAGTTTTCTGAGCAGATGCACAGTGAGTTTGAGATGAGCCTCATGGGTGAGCTCAAGTATTTCTTAGGGCTCCAGATCAAGCAGTCCAAGGACGGCACCTTCATCCACCAGGGTAAGTACACTCGAGACAAGTTGAAGAAGTTCGACTTTGGTGGAGAGCTGAAGCCTTAGATGACCCCAATGGACACATCTGGGGGCTTGGACAAGGACAAGAGCTGCGTAAAGGTCAACGAGAGAGAGTTTCGAGGGATGATCGGTTCGCTGCTGTACTTGACGACGACAAGGCCAGATATATAGTTCGCCGTGGGACTGTGCGCGCGCTTTCAGTCTTCACCACGCGTGTCTCATCGACAGGCTATCAAGCGCAATTTTAGGTATCTCACCTATGCACCTGATCTCGGTCTTTATTATTCAGTATCATCATCTCTTAATTTATCTGGATTTTCGGACGCTGACTTTGGTGGGTGCCGGTTGGATCGCAAGTTGACTTCCGGTACTTGCCAGTTTCTTGGTTCGTCTCTTGTTTCTTGGTCTTCTCGAAAGCAGTCTGGAGTTGCTCTTTCGACCACTGAGGCTGAGTATCTAGCTGCTGCTAGCTGCTGCTCATAGTTGGTTTGGATGATTTCCACTTTGCGAGATTTTGGGTTGTTCTTTCCTACCAGAGTTCCTCTGTTTTGTGATAGCACCAGTGCAATTAGTGTATGAAAAAACTTGTGTCTCCATTCAAAAACCAAACACATTGATGTGCGCTTTCACTTTCTGAGGGATCAATATGAGAAAGGTGTCATTGACCTTGTTCATGTTGATACTCATCATCAGTTGGCTGACATTTTCACCAAACCCCTAGATCAGTCTACCTTTGAGCGGTTACGAGGGGATTTGGGTGTTGTGTATCCTTTTTAGGATATTTTGAGTTAGTTTTCTTTCTTCTTTACTCTTTTCTTGAGTCTTTCTGTGTGTGTTCATATCATGCATATCCACATATCACACTTTGAGCTTGCTTCTGTTATATGATTGAACTGCTTTACTTATTCTAGCTGGTACATGCTTTTGATTACTTGTCGATGATCATGCTTTGGTTCAGTTGACTTGATATGTCTGATATCTGTCATATGCATAGCTTTTATGCTTTAAAATTGAAAAATGATCACCATTGCTTCCGGTAACTAGCATGTGTAGGCTGAATGCTTTTGCTATCTGTTACATGCCTTGTAGCTAATTCCTTACTTAGATGCAAATATGCAACTTGGACATCTTTATGCTTTAAACATGGAAATATGCTATAAAAATGATGAAAAATCAGAAAAATGAAAATTTCATGCCTTTTTATGCATAACTTGAAAAGATCCAGGTGGGTTTGCTTTGTCGCATTGCATTGTTCTAGACTGTGTACCATAGCATTGTGGTATGAACTAGGACAGTGTAATGTATGCCAAGACCAATGTCTTAAGCTTCTGATGGTCCAGTTCTGGCCTAGGCTTGACTTGGTCGGTTAGCATAAGGTTTGACATGCAAATAACCCCTTGAAAATGAAAAAGGAAAATGAACAAGCCTGAAAATTAAAAAGACAACAAGTTTGCTGAAGCACTTTGTTTTGGACAATGCTTATCTTGGTAGATATCAGTTAGCTTCTGCATCTCATGTTTTACCTTGCTTATCAACTGGAAAATGTGGTGATGCTTTTGTTTGCAAAAAATGAAAAATGTGTGCTAATGACTTTCTTTAGATATCATCTGTTGCACTGATCATGCCATGTGTCTTAGACAGTATGTCTTTTGCTATACCTGCTAGATTTTGTAAATTGCAGTCAATCATATCTGAGAAGCATGATTTCTACACTCCACCTGCACCCCAGTTGCATTCATTGCATATTTTGAGGGGGAGTTGCATTTCAGGGGGAGTCTGTGTCTCTTTTGAGTGCATTTAGTCTCGCTTGATTAGTCCACTTGTCAACAAGGGGGAGATATTTTGGGAGAAGAGTTTAAGGGGGAGTTTTGGCTTTCTCTAGGATTTGTTTCAGGCGGAGTTTTTGTCTCATTTGTCCTTACTCTTTTGATATCCTTGTTGATGATTCTGAGATTGCACTCGTTTTGAGCTTTTACTTTTGGTTAACCATAATGACCGCTTCTTGCTTTTGTTCGGCTTTTGGTCATTAGGGTTAAACTTTTACTTTATTTTCTTCTTCTCTATTTTCTTGTGTTTTGTTTTCGTGTTTCCACAGTTGCTTGCAGGTATTGGAAAGCTGAAGAGGAGAAGTGTTGACAATGCAGTCATCAAGGGGGAGATTGAGGAGCCATGCTGAAGAGCGTGGGCCTCATAGCTCCATATATGATGAGTCATTGTCAATGGTAGTCAAAGAGGACTGAAGAGAGAGAGAAGACCTGCTGTGTCTGGGCCGCGTGTGACTCAGGTACACGGGCAGTGAGCGACTGTCAGGCAAAGGGGCCGCGAAGTCGGGTTGGCCCAATCTGGGTACATGGGCTAGGAGCAACAGAGGATACACTGGGCTGTTGACAAGGATTGACTCAGGTACACAGGCGGCGAGTGATTGCCGGGCTGAGAGAGCTGCGGAATCAGGCCGGCCCAATCCGGGTACCTGGTGCCAAGCCGGTGGACGCTTTGTCAGTTTCGGCGCAAAACTGACAACCGCTGATCTCGTATCGGACTGTTCAGAGGCGAAGCCGTAGTCGCTACGAAAGCTCCGCTTCTGGATAAGTCATCTGTAAATAGGAGTTTACTATTTTGTCCATAGGCCCACAGTCAGTCAGTCAAGTCTGTAAAAATATCCTAAGGGCAGTTGGGTCTTTTCCATTTATTTCAGCGTCTGTAAAAAATCCTAAGGGTCTTTTGGTATTTTCCTAGTCTATTGGGCTGCCTATAAATAGGGCCCCAATCCCTAGGGTTAGGGTTAACTCACTTAATGACAAATTTGAGTTCACTTTCCCCATGTTGAGTTCCTATTCGGTCTTTTGTTCCTGAGAATACCGCCGCCATTGTCGATCTTTCCTGTTGCTCTTGTTTTCGTCGGGATCTTCTTTGTTGGCAATCTGAGAAGTTATCTATTTGGGTTTCATCTCTCTTGTGTCAGCCATCGATCGTCTCGCTGAGATTTTATTGCCTCGTTTTGCGCATCTGTTTCAGTCATCTGTTTGCAAGTTTAAGCTGTTATGTTTTTTGAACGCAAAGAGTATCTCTTAGTTCCGGATCTACTCTGTTTGCGTGGCTGATTTGTGTTGTTCTGCTACATGCACTGCTTAGCAGGAGGCTAGACAGCTAGCTTTGATGCTAGTTTATTCCCTTCATTTCCATTGCCATTGTTGAATGCTTGTTTTGTTGCAACAAAGAGTCAAGTCTCTATGGGTCCCATGGACTGTAGGCTCCTGTGATCTATGCAGTAGAAGTGCAGCTCAGGTGTACAACTATTTGTTCCCTAGGGAGCTAGGCCTCTTGTTTATTCCTGCAGAAATTTGTTGTCGCACTTCTCGTACGATTCAACATTTTACTCAAGTTCTTTGTGGCAGGGATAGTTGTGCTTTGTGACAGTGCTTAGGCACTAGCATGCGTAGAATATTTCAGAGCTAGTTGTTTATGATTTTTGCACAATAGGAAGCTCATGCGCTTGGTAGGCAAACATAGCTCGTTGTACATGCTTCGCTAATCTTCGCCTGATTTTTCGAGATACACGTGGTTTGTACTAGCCTCGGCGAAGTTCTGTTGTACTATTCTGTGCGAAGCATGCTTCGATCCAAAGTGCGAAGCTGCACAGCGAAGGTTGCTTGACTGTGTGCGAAGGTTTTTGTTTATCTTCTGTCTTTCGATAGTCTGTTGTGTGGGCTCCATAGCGCAGTACTTCGAAGACAGGTTCGAAGCTACTATGTCTCGGAGTAGTCTTCACATTTTGATAGGCTTCGGAGTCTTGGCTTGTTTCCTTCAGATGATCAGGCTTCGGCTGTTCGAAGTATACTTTGTCATGTTCGAAATCTAGGTGCAGGCTTCAACATCTTCACTTCTCCGAACTATACTGCACGGACTTCGACACTGTGTACTCCGAAGCCAGCTTCGCATCACACAAGCTTCGTCAGGTTTCAAACAGGAGACAACTTTGAACAGTAACCCTTCTCACTTTACGTGCACTTAGATTAATTGTTGTAATGATTTATCTCTGCGAACCTTGATCTGCCCATGTTTTAAATGATTTATTAATCTACCTATTAGCACTGTTTTGGTGTCTTTTTGATTAGGACACCAGTTGTTGTTAGGCTAGATCTTTTGAGGAACTGTTGATCTGTTCATCTTTCTTTACTAAGTCAGTTGAGGTGCGTTGGATGTTGGGAGCAGGCCATTGATTCAAAAGAATTTTTAGGCGCCCATTCACCCCCCCCCCTCTGGTTGCTACTTTCGGTCCTACACGAACGAGGCTGGTCCGACTGCCGGGGTCCGTAGCGAAGGCCCCTCCAGATACAGAGTGCACAAGGCGAGGTGGGCAGGACCACTTCGGCTCAAGTTGACAGGAAACAGGCAGTGGCACCTAGCACCAAGCCACAACAATCTTGGGCACCCCCAGGCATGTCCAAATCACAAAAAAGACATCTGCAATGACTACGGGCACAAGAGATGCGCGAGAAGAAAGCCGAGGATGAGTGTGGCATTATTTTTGAAGAAATCCGCCCTCGACCAACTACAAGACAGGTATGGAGGATGAAGCCGGTTGAGATGACCAACCCGGCTCCTAGTCCGAGCGACGACGATGACTACTCGCCTGTCTCCGAGGGGCTTGCACCCCAAGCGATGGACATCAATGTTGTCACGCTGCCCGCCGAGTTTGCCCTGCCACATGACGAGGTCGAGGTCGCTCAGTTGAACCTCGACCTTCACAACACTATTTTTGAGAAGCCCGAGGACTCGGCTCACCATCTAAAGCCTCTCTACATCAGAGGTCACATTGATGGAAAGCCGATTTCCCGTATGCTTGTCGACGGTGGCGCCATAGTTAATCTAATGCCTTACTCGCTATTGAAGAAGCTTGGCAGGGACAAGGATGATCTGAAGAAGACCAACTTGATGCTCAACGGCTTCAATGGCGAGAGTTATGAGACCAAGGGCGTGCTCTCCATGGAGTTGACAGTGGGCAACAAGATGTTGCCAACAACATTTTTTGTCGTCGATGTACAAGGTAACTACAGCGTGCTGCTTGGGCGCGACTAGATTCACACGAATTTCTACATTCCTTCTACTCTACACCAATGCCTAATTCAGTGGGACGACGATGAAGTAGAAGTCATTCCCGTAGATACTTCGGCCCAAGTGGCATTGGCCGATGTATTAGTTGACGCCGTTCACAACAAAGTAGAGTGTCTATCAGGTAGAGATCTTTCGGATTACGATTTTGTTAGCGTGTCCGGAGGATGTTTTGTACCAGTGTCTGTAAAGCCGGCTGGTGTAGCATGACTGTTTTTGTATTAGTAGTTATGTCTAGCAAGAGTAATCTGGATTGGCTAAAGTCTTGTGTAGAGCAGTATCGGTCTAATAAAGACGGTATTGCCGAGGCCATCGAGGACTTTAGCGAAGTAGAGAAATTAGGACAAGGTTTTTCATCGGCCGATCCCTTAGAAGGAGTTGACATAGGTGATGGTAGCTTCTCGAGGCCGACTTTTGTAAACTAACATTTACAGCCTGATGAAAAGGCCGAAGTAAGAAAGTTGCTTTGGTCGTATGTCGATTGTTTTGCATGGGAGTATAGCGAGATGCTGGGACTAAGTCGTGAGCTCATGGAGCATCGGCTACCTATCAAGTCCAGATTTAGGCCTTATAAATAGCCTCCTCATCGCTTTAACTCGGCCATCTATGACCGAGTTAAAGAAGAAGTAGAGCGACTGCTCAAAGCTGGATTTATTAGGCCATGCAGGTACGCAGAATGGGTCGCTAACATTGTGCTTGTAGAGAAGAAAGGGAGCGGCAAGATATGAGTATGTGTTGATTTTAGGGATCTAAACAAGGCCACTCCGAAGGATGAGTATCCGATGCTGATAGCCGACATGCTAATCAACGATGCTTCAGGACAGAAGGTATTAAGTTTTCTTGACGGCAACGCGGGTTATAATCAAATCTTTATGGCTGAAGAGGACGTCTACAAGACAGCCTTTCGATGCTCTGGTTTTGTCGGTTTATTCGAGTGGGTCGTTATGACTTTTGGTCTAAAGAATGTTGGCGCCACATATCAGCGTGCTATGAACTTAATCTTTCATGACTTGCTAGGAGTTATGTTAGAGGTTTACATTGATAATGTTGTAGTCAAATCGGATGCTATGGGAAACCATTTGGCCGATTTGAAAGTTGCTTTTGATAGGATGCGGCAGTACGGTTTAAAAATGAACCCACTCAAATGTGCTTTTGGCGTGTCAGCGGGTAAGTTTTTAGGTTTCATGATTCATGAAAGAGGCATAGAGATTGATCCTAAGAGGCTTGAGAAGGTTAGAAACGTTACGGCGCCGACATGCAAAAAAGATGTGTAGAAGTTGCTAGACAAGATGAATTATTTGCGTTGCTTTATATCTAACTTGTCTGGCAAGATTGATGCCTTTGTCCCCATACTCTGGCTAAAGAACGAGGCTGAGTTCACTTGGGGGGCAAGCCAGCAAAGTGCCTTTGAGAGCACCCAAAGCCAGAATTCCATTTCGGCTGTACATCGCTGCCGAAGATAGCGTGATCGGGGCCGTGCTAACCCAGGAGGTAGAAGGAAAAGAGTACATCATTACATTCTTGAGCCGCCACCTGCTGGATGCCGAGACTAGGTACATGTTTGTGGAACATTTGTGTTTGTCACTTTACTACGCGTGTACCAAATTGCGCCACTATCTTCTCCCTACTACATGTGTTGTCATTTGCCAAACCGATGTTATAAAACACATATTGCAAAAGCCGATTCTAAGTGGAAGAATAGGAAAGTGGGCTTATGCTTTGATTGAATATGATTTGGCTTATGAACCCTAAGAGCTATGAAAGGCCAGATCGTAGCCAACTTTATAGTTGATCACCACATAGACATTAGTTGGAACGACAGTGTTGCTTTGATTGAGGTAATGTCGTGGAAACTTTACTTTGATGGTTCAACTTGCAAAAATGGCCAAGGTATTGGAGTGGTTCTCATATCACCTAGCGGAGCGCACTTCAAAACTTCGGACAGGCGCACCCTCTGGGTCGGACCCCTCCGGCTGCCGGAGGCTACCACATGCCGAGATCCCGAGACCAAAGTGTTCTGCCCATCAAAGGGTCTGGCACGCCGGAGACCGTGAGCCGAAGTCCTTTGGACAGTGAGGGCTTCTGGGAGCCCGGACCCTCTGGCAAGGGGCTTCAGCCTTATGTGCTCCGCACGGCCAGTCTAGCCAGGCTTCGGCAGAAGCAGGAAGGGCTCGGGGGCACCTCGAAATCAGTAGCCGGGATATTTTTCAGGGGGTGAGCTAGTGAAACTCTCTAAAGCCCATAAGGGCGATTGGAGAACTCCAATCATCCAGTATTTGAGAGACCCAAGCCAAAGGGTTGATCGGAACGTTCAGTGGCAAGCGTTTAAATTTGTGTTGCTAGATGACACACTGTATCGCCGAACCATTGATGGAGTACTGTTAAAGTGTCTAGACCACGAACGATCCCAGGTGGCTACGGGAGAGGTCCATGAAGTACTTTGTGGCACTCATCAGTCGACCTAGAAAATAAGTTGGATGCTCAAAAGAGCGGGTTTCTATTGGCCGACTATGACTGAGGATTGTGTTAAGTATTATAGAGGGTGTAAAGCATGTCAAAAGTTTGGCAATATTCAATTAGCTCCTGCTTCATTACTTAACCCTATTTTCAAGCCATGGCTGTTCCGAGGATGGGCTTTAGACTTCATCGGCCAAATTCACCCTCCTTCCTCAAAGGGGCATCGGTTCGTGTTGATGGCGACAGATTACTTCACCAAGTGGACCGAGGTCGTGCCTCTCAAGAACATGACTCACAATGAGGTACTAGACTTTATCTTGAAGCACGTCATACATAGATTCGGTATCCCTCAAACTCTCACTACAAATCAAGGTAGCTCATTTGTTTCTAAATAAGTGAGGGACTTCGCAGAATATTATGGTATTAAGTTGATAAACTCTTCACCCTACTATGCTCAGGCCAATGGTCGGGCCGAGTCTAGCAATAAAACACTGATTAAGCTCATTAGGAAGAAAATATAAGAATTCCCTAAAAGGTGGCATGAAGTGCTCTCCGAGGCGCTATGGGCTTGTAGGATTGTAAAGCACGGTGCTACCAAAGTTAGTCCATATGAGTTAGTGTATGGACAAGAAGTCATTCTACCTGTAGAAGTAGATCTTGGCTCTCTAAGGGTGTTAAAGCAAGATGGCTTATCGGTCGACGAGTATGAAACTCTTTTGAAAGACAACCTAGAAGAAGTGACCGATAAGAGATTGAAGGCTTTAGAAGCCATAAAAGTAGACAAGAGGAGAGTAGATAAAGCCTATAATAAGAAGGTTAAACCAAAATTGTTTCAAGTGGGTGACTTGGTTTGGAACACGATTTTACCCTTAGGCACTAAGAGTCCCAAGTTTGGTAAATGGTCACCTAGTTGGGAAGGCCCTTTCAAAATAGCCGAAATCGCTCCAGGCAATGCATATGTGTTAGAATCTCTACAAGGAGAGCGGTTTCAAAGGTCGTTGAATGGTATATACTTGAAAAGGTATTTCCCAAGTGTGTGGCAAACATCCTAGAAGAGGTCAAAAGGCTGATATGGAAAGTATCATCTTTAGCACGTTGTGATTTTAGTTCACTTAGTTCACTAAAAGGCAGGGGACATGTGTTGATAACAAAAAATGGCATCAATGATTAAGATTGTAAAAATATCAATTTTGGTAATTTGGGCCAAAAATACACATGTCCCGGGTTAGGTCGAAGCCCTACAGGGCTGAAGGACCATTGGGCTGTGGGATCCGGAAGCTTCTAGCCAGCCCACGGCCTTCGGTAGGAGGCCTTCGGAGGCCCACCCCACCGAAGCTTCAGCCCAAGGAGCAGGCTTCGGCAGGCTTGACCGAAGGCCCACTTCGGGTAGAGATAGAGTTGGACTCGAGTCCGGCTAAGTGTTTATCTCTATTTAGCCGAATTATAGCAAATTAAATTAGAGGTCTAGCCCCTATAAGTATAGAGGCAAAGCCAGTTTAGAGCCCCCCCAACAAAATCAACCACAAAGCCCTAGCTTTGAATCACATTTACTTTATCTTTACTTTTCTGTACTCTTCGTGGGTTTTCCTGGAAGCCCTTCGACGTCCACTTAAGAATAGTGGTAATCCTTGTTACTCCGCTGGTGAAGTATCTGTTAATCTATGTAATAGATTGCTATCGCCTTGTTACTTCACCTGTGAAGTATCCGCTAATCTACGTAATAGATTACTACCTTCGCTACTCGTGCAACACTTAGCAGAATTCGGTCCTCAGGCCGAATTGGTAATTCAAATCTATTTCGTTCCAGGTTTCCACGTTCGGAGCTACTTCGTTGGAGGTGTCCGGAGCTAAGAGATCAGTTTCAGAGGTTGCCAGAACACCCTTCGGCGAGACTATTGCTTTGACCGCACGCTTCATCAGCAGACTTCGTCATGACAGGCTTCGCCATGCTCATACTCTACTCCGGACGAAGTCACATTCGCGCGTTGTGCCTAAGTCATTATTCTATATCTCACTGTATCAGAGACTTCGCACCGAACCCTGCTGTTCGGAGGTGATTGTCGTGTCCAGATCCGTTCAGAGTTCATCTTTGGCCAGATCAGTCTGAACGCCGAAGGTACCCTTCGGCGGGACACTTCGCACCGGACGCCGAAGGTACACTTCAGCGACCCCCTTCGCACCATACTTCGAAGCAGACAGGCTCTGACCGGTTTGCTAATTTATTCTATTTAATATATTTCTTTCGGCTAATTGGATTATTTCTGTGTGATCTGATTACCTGGCGACTCCACCCCCCTTACCACGGCTAAGGGTAGTCGGAACATGACGTCAGTGTTGTGTTACGCTTAGGCTCGTCCCTAAGTATCTGCACACTTTTGGATCGTCGAACTGGCCCAAGCGCGGAGGCACATTTTCGTGTCAACACTATGACCAATGGAAGTTAAGTTAACTTCTATTAGCTTTCTCTATTGCCGGCGGAAATTATGTGGTCGATGGAAGTTACGGTCTAATTTCCCCCTCACGTGTGCAGGGAAACCTAGTTTCCCTGTACTCCCAACTTCTGTCCCACGCACGCCGTCTCTTTCCCATGCCATCTCGAGCGCCCGCCCTCCCACCGCCAGACCGCTTGTGGCACCGCTCCACCCACCCCGCCACCTCCTGGCCCACCACCGCCCGTCTCCTAGCCTGCCGCCTCTCGGCTGACCATCGCCCACCTCCCACCGGCCGCCGCCTAACCGGTCTCCACCGCCCAACCATCTCCTTCACCCATACCATCACCGCGTCGAAGCCCACTGGCATCGTCGTTTCTGTCTCGTCTCCGCCCGCCCATCGCCTCCTCGCTTGCCCATCACTAAATCCGAGGTATTCGCTATTTTTCAGAATATTTTAAATTTATTAATGTTATTTTTATGTTATTAGCAATGTTAATACTTGCTAAATATTAATGCGTTATTATGCGATGATTTCATTAGGGTAACTATTATGCTATTACAAATGTTCATGTATTAAATGTTGTGATTTTACATGTGTTTCGTATGTGATGTTCTTTTTTCATATGCAATATATGTTGTGCTATTATATATGCTATTACACTTATTCTTGTATTAATTTGTAGTTTGTTGATGATTTCATTACGGTGATTAGTATTACATATACTTCCTTATATATATTCTTTTCATATGCAATTATTTCATTAGTGAGAAAAATGTTAGTAGTGTAACGAAACCTATGCTTCACCCGTTTCGGACCAATATGTCTCACACGTGTCATGCGTATGAGATGTGCACGTTCGGAATTATCCCTGTTTGGATAGCCTCTAAGTGGGCGACAGAGCGTGGTATTTATGATCAGCCATGAGTTTGAATGAGATTTTAGTATCATAACCTTATTGTTCTATATTGCACCATTATCAGGCGTGCAATTGGAGAACAACGAGGTTATGTAGTTGAAATTTCATTCGGATTTTGTAGGCTTGTCATAAATCCATGCTCTGTCAGTCATTCTTGGGTGGGTTTAGGACATTTCTTTTCCTATAGACATAAGGTTGTGGTATATAGAAATGTCTAGTACTTATGATGCATTCTCGATCGAATGAATGTTTTGCCTCTAGAATGGCTGAAGACCATCGGTGGATGTATAGTGGTTGGAATAAAAGTGGAGCTCACTCAAAGGAGTGGATGATTAATATTGAGAAATTTATTGACTGTGCATTCGCTTTGACAAAGGAAAGTGGCGCGAGGTGCCCATGCATGAAGTGCAGAAATTCTCTTTGGCGCAAGACAAGGGAACGTTCTCACTGCACATTTGTAAGTATGGTTTCTTGCCAGGTTATGAAATATGGGTGCACCATGGTGACACAATTCGTGAAAAAACTGTATTAGTAGTGGAAGAAGATAATAGCACGATTAACGATAGGATGGATGAGATGCTTGATGCTATATGACCGGAGTTTGAAACAAACTCCGAGGATCCTCCTACACTGGAGGTTCAAAAGTTTTTCGACATCCTTAGAGCTTCAGAAAAGCCATTGCATGATCACACCACAGTAAGTGTCCTCGCTTTCATGACCCATCTTATGGCCATTAAGTCAAAGTTTGTATTCTCCAACAATTATTACAAGGAGCTCATGAACCTGATCAGTGATGACCTTCCTATGAACCATAAGATACCGAAAGACATATACCAATCAAAAAATGATTTTTGCTCTTGGTATGGAGTATGAGAAGATTGATGTGTGCCAAGATAACTGCATGTTTTTTTGGAAAGAATATAAGAATGAGATGTAGTGATTAAAATGTGGTAAACCAAGGTTCGTAGAGGTTGTAAACAAAGACGGTGAAAAGGTGATGACAAAGGTTGCTCATAAGTAACTTCGTTACATGCCTCTTACACCTAGGGTGAAACGATTGTTTCTCTCAAAGAAAACCACTAGGCATATGAGATGGCATAAGAAAGGTGTACATGAGAATGACCAAGTGATGGTGCACCCATCTAATGGTGAGGCATGGAAGGATCAAGATGATTTTGACGCAGACTTCGCTAGGGATGTGAGGAATGTTTTCATCAGGTTGGAAATAGATGGATTCACGCCTTTCAATGTAACCATGTCGTTGT
Organism: Zizania palustris; assembly: GCA_019279435.1. NCBI lineage: Eukaryota > Viridiplantae > Streptophyta > Magnoliopsida > Poales > Poaceae > Zizania > Zizania palustris. The sequence continues at coordinate 46,690,435 of JAAALK010000079.1, forward strand.
ACTCTTGTTGGCATATCTTTGCTATTCCATACAACCTTCCACCTTCACTTTGCATGAAATATAAATTTATGTTCCCGTGTCTCATTATACCTGGTCCAGATCATCCTAGAACACGCCTCAATGTGATGTTGAAGCCTTTAATTGAAGAGTTGAAACAATTGTGGAAATGAGTTCAAGCATATGACTATGACCAGAAGCAAAAATTCAATCTTCGAGTTGCATATATGTGGTCGGTCCACGATTTTATGGCATACAATATTTATTCTAGTTAGAGTTGTCATGGAATGCTAACATGTCTGATATGTGGTAAGGACAAAAATTGTTTTCGTCTTAACTTCGGGGGGAAGATTCGTTACTTTGATTGTCATAGATGCTTTTTCCCATCAATCACCCATTTAGGTTGTAGAGAAACACTTTCAAGAAGGACAATGTTGTCGTAAAGGGACCGCCAAGGCGTTTAAGCGGTCCAAAGATTGATGATATGCTGAATGAGTTGGTCCTTAATGAAAATAGGGATGGATTTGTAGGATTTGGAACCGAACATAATTGGACCCACATATGTAGCTTATGGGAACTGTCGTATGTCAAATCGCTGATTTTAATGCACAAAATTGATGTCATGCATCAGGAACGTAATGTTGGTGAAAGCATTATAAGCACATGCATGGATTTCACGGACATGACAAAAGATAATCTAAAGGCGAGAACAAATTTAGCTTAGATTTATAATCGAACAACCCTTGAGTTGACAAATAGTGGTGGTGTTGACACGAAAACGCGCCCTCACACTCGGGTCAGTTCGACGATCCAAAAGCGTGTGGATACTTAGGGATAAACCTAAGCGTGACGCGGTGCCGACGTCGCATTCTAACGGATCCTTAACGGTTTTAAGGGTAACGGAGTCGCCAGGTAATCAAACAAATATTAAGAAATAAAGTTCGATTAGACGATGTGTAAGAAAATAACTAAAAATAGTAAAACCTAATCAAACCGGCCAGAACAGGGCCGATTCTGATCTGCAATAAAACGGTGGTCGGACCGGAGGTATACTCCCGGTCAGACCAGTGATGTGAAGTATCATCGAAGGGGTACCCTTCGGTGTTTAGTGTAGGATAAATCCGAAGTACCCCGAAGGGGCTTCAGCCCGTTGAGCAGTCTAACCGGAGTAGAACTCCCGGTCAGACTGACGCCTATGAAGGGGTCGCCGAAGAGGGCTTCGGCATTCTAGTGCGAAGAGGGCTCCTGGCGGTTAGACCGATAGGAGATGTCCGGTCAGACCGATGAGAGACCTCGGTCGGACTGAGGGCTCTAGCATCACAGAGTCTAGTGTGAAGTATACAACGGAGGAGTTCTCGTCGAAGAGGGCTTCGGCGTGATGGCAAAGAGTGCTCCGGTGCGGAGTGGTTCACTGTGGAGAGGTTCTTGCCGAAGAGGGCTTTGGCGTGATGGCGAAGGGTACTTAAGACCATGCTGGCATAGCCTAACGGCCCGGCACGGCAACATCCGGTCAGAACAGTGAAGCCCTGTCGGCTGGACAGACAGGCTCCGATCAAATCGCCTAAGGGATCCGGCGACTTTGTAGATGAATAGCAATCACCCCCAAACTTCTTAGCGATGATTTTGAAGATTTTTCCCCCGCAAAACAGTAAGAGATCAAGTGTAATTCAGCCTAGAGGCCTAACTTCCAAGAGTAGTAGGAGAAAACCGATAAAACGATAAAAATCCATTTTGTGGATTAAATGGGAGACTCACGAGCAAATCAACAAGGGTTACCATGATTTTGATGCAGCGAACGGAGGGCTTTCAGCGCAAACCCACGAAGATGACGTTACTTAGCTAATCCTAGGGCATGGAAGTAGATTGAAAGATAAAAGAACGATTCAAAGCGAGGGCTTTGTGTTGGTATGAAAGCGGGGGTCCTCTTGAATCGGCCTCACCCCTCTATTTATAGGGGCTGGTCTCACCTAATCTGAGTAGGATTCGGCCAAGTGGTTAAGATTTGGATAAGAGATCTCACCTAATCTGAGTAGGATTCAGCCAAGTGGTTAATATTTGGATAAGAGATCAAAAACAGCTGAACTATACTAATTTGATTCGAACTCTACATGCCGGAGTGGGCCTCTGCGGGCCTCGACAAAGCCAGCCAGCTGGGCCGAAGCCTACAGCTGCCGAAGGGGCCCATTGGGCCGAAGCCTGCCTGTGAAGCAGGCCTCCGAAGGTGCTGCCGAAGCCCAACGCAGGACGGGCCTTCGACACTTCAGGGCTTTGTCTTGTGCCAGAGATGGCATATTTTCGGCCCAAATTACCAAAATTGATATTTCGACAATTTCAACCATTATTGCGAAATTCGAGTGTCAACACATGCCTCCTTCATTTTAGCAAACTTAGTGAGCTAAAAGCACAGTGAGCCATGAGCGGTACTCTTTATTTGTTTACCTACCAAATTGACCATTTCATAACCCAAGACATTTGAATTTGATGAGGACGATTTGTACGACTCACTAATATGACAAGAGGACTTAAGCGCCAAATTTTTCATCAAATCAGCCTTTAGTAGTTTTACTTGTCTTGCCCCCCAGGTCCCTTGCGAGGACGCGGTTCCTACTCAGCGAGGGTAGAAGCTGGCTTGCTAGCCAACTTTGGTCTCCACACCTGGCGTGTCCTAGCTACAGTTGTGGACTCACCGGGTGGGCTACCTTTGCATTCTTCGACCTCTTTTTCTCTAAGATACTCGGCACAAAGATGTTGCAATCGCCTCTTTTGGATCTTGGTCATCCCAGGAGGCGCCCATGAAGCTTGCGGCTTGGTTTCGGGCGTCACAAATTTGCTCCTAGAACATTCAGCCGAACGGGGTGTACCTGGTACGGCCTTAGCTACCTGCGGGCCGAAATCATGCTCCTGTTGAGGGTTCGACCTCTTTGGTGGGGGTGGCTGAGGGCGTTTGTCCTCGACCCTTCTCCCATGCCTCTGGAGAAGCATCCCAAAAGTTACCTTCGACTTTTTGCGGGATTCAGCTGAGGATGGCTTGTCGACATTTACTTTCTACACTCCTACCTCAGGGTTCTTCGGTATGAGCATGCGTGTGCGAGGCTTCCCAATGATGACTGCCTTCCCTTTAGATGGCTTGGCCTATTTGGGCCGAATCAGTACCTTATTCCCATCAAGATCAATGTTGTTTATGGTAAAGAGATCATGATCTAGCTTCATTCTAGGGCTAGAATCTATCTTCAATCATCCTTCATCTATGGCCGATTGAACTTATCAACGAAAAACGTTGCATTCATTAGTAGAATGGGAAAGCGAATCATGCCACTTACAGTATGCATGTTTCTTCAAATTGTCAGCAGATGGAATAACGTGACCTTTGGGCAACTTGAGGAGCTTGCTTTTGAACAGAAAATAAAATATTTTATCGCACTTGGTCACATCAAACAATTACTTAACTTCGTTGGGCCAACTCTTAGCGGGAGACGGTCATAATTCGGAGCACGTGATTGTTTCAGATCCGCTGGGCCAGGTCCATTCGGTAGTGTACATGTCAGCCAAATCTTCTTCTCCTGATGTTTCTTCTTCGGAGTGCTCCACGATGTGTAGCTCGGCCTTAGGCTCACTAAAAACTTTGACATACCTTTTACCCTTGGCTCGGCCTTCCCGGTCCAGAGCTTGTTGTAAAACCTGACTAATCTCGTGGAAGTTTCGGCCGTCTAGCTTTTCCTTAATTTCAGAATGCAAACCGTTGAAAGCTAAGTCGGCTAGATCCTTCTCGAAGATGTTTAAACTAAAAAATTGGTTGCTAGTGTCTCGGAAGCGCCTAATATAGTCGGAGACACTCTCATTGGTCATCTGTTTAACCGATGTCAAATGTGAGAGCCTAAGTTCGATTTCCCTAGTGTAAAAATAATCGTGGAATTTTTGCTCTAACTGGGCCCAAGTCTGGACGGAGTTCGGCGGTAGCGCCGAAAACCAAGTGAAAGCAGTGTCGGACAGCGATAAGGAAAAATATCTGAGCTTAAGCGCATCTGACCCGCTTGCTTCACCACACTGTGCTAGAAATTGGCCTATATGCTCTAGGGTGGTCTTGCTACTCTCGCCATCAAACTTGGTGAACTTAGGAACCCTAAAGCCGCGAGGATATGGGATGGCATCAAAATGGTCTGGGTACGGCTTACGGTAAACCCTAATCCAATCCTGAGGCGTGTAACCAGTGCATTCCCTAACAAGCGCACGAATTCGCTCGTCAATATCCTCTATGATTTCGGCCTGCGCATGTCTCTCATGCGGCGGCGTGACACGTGGTGGTATGTCGGGATGTCGGCCATGTGTTCCCTCCTCTCGTGCAGGTCATGATAAATGGGATGCTCAGGCCTACGCGAGTATGCGGGAGCAGGAGGCGCGGGCAGCGCGTGAAAGGGTGGTGTGGGCATAGGCGGCGTGTAATAAAATAGGGCGGTTTGACCAGCCATAGGGCTGATTTGACCATAGGCACACTGGCCGGTCGAACCGGCCTGGTAGCCGGTCTAACCGTAGGTATACGGGTCGGTCGGGCCAGCCTGGTAGCCGATTAGACCGACTATCGTCGGTGATGGTGCGTGGTATGTGCTGGTTTGGCCGGCCCAAGGGCCGACCTGACCGATAGTGGTTTGCACAGCCTCGGCCTCGAAAATTGGAGATGTATATGTAATGGACTTTCCAGTGCTCCCATTGGTTCTACTGTGTACGTGGTGCGCGGGCGGTAGGCTAGCAATCGAGGTGTGAGAAACGGCCTCGGAAAAGCCGAATCTCCTAAACATCGCTTCCATTTCAGGCCCTAATCGATTTGAAAATGTAGCACTAACGGCCTGATCCATTGTAGCGGCTATCTCCTGTCTAATCTCGAAGTGGGATATAGACAGGAGGGGTGGCGGCAGTACCTTGTTTCTGAAGGGGTCTAGGATGTCGATGTCGCTCTTGACGAAGCCTGTGCGAGTTTTTGTGTAGCGCCCGAGCATGAGGGCATGGAATTCCTTTGTCTTGGCTTCGATCTCAGCCCGATCCTCTTCGGGGATGTTCGCGAGAGTGGGGAGGATGATGTTCCGGTTGCCGATTTCTGTGTTCATGCCCATCAGGTCAATCGGTGATAGGGGTACTATTGCTGTAGTCATGGCTAATGTAGACGTGCTCGTCATGTCGATGTCGTCCCTAGTGGAGTCACCAAAAAGTGTGTTGACACAAAAACACGCCATCACACTTGGGTCAGTTCGACGATCTAAAAGCGCGCGGATAATTAGGGATAAACCTAAGCGTGACACGGCGCCGACGTCACGTTCCGACGGATCCTTAACAGTTGTAAGGGTAACGGAGTCGCCAGGTAATCAAACAAGTAATAAGAAATAAAGTTTGATTAGCCAATGTGTAAGAAAATAAATAAAAATAATCAAACCTAATCAAACCGACTAGAATAGGGTCGATTCTGATTTGCAATAAAACGGCGGTCGGACCGGAGGTATACTCCCGATCGGACCGGTGCTGCGAAGTATCGCCGAAGGGGTACCTTTCGATGTTTAGTGCGGGATAAATCCGAAGTACTCCCGGTAGGACTATTGAGCGCTCGAACCGAAGTAGAACTCCCAGTCGGACTGACGCTCGCGAAGGGGTCACCGAAAAGGGCTTCGGCGTTCTGGTGCGAAGCGGGCTCTGAGCAGTCAGTCCGATGGGAGACATCCGGTCGGACCGACGAGTGACCTCGGTCAGACCAAGGGCTCTAGCGTCACGGAGTCTGGTGTGAAGTATATTGTGGAGGAGTTCTCGCCGAAGAGTGCTTCGGTGTGATGGCGAAGATTGCTCCGACGTGGAGTGGTTCACTACGAAGAGGTTCTCACCGAAGAGGTCTTCGGTGTGATGGCGAAGGGTGTTGAAGACCGTGTCGACAACAGCCTGACGGCACGGCACGGCAACATCCGGTTAGACCGGCAAAACCCTGTCGGCTGGACAGACAAGCTCCGATCTGGTCGCCTAAGGGCTCCGGTGACTTTGTAGATGAATTGCAATCACCCCCAAACTTCTTGGTGATGATTTTGAAGATGTTTCCCCTGCAAAACAGTAAGAGATCAACTGCAATTCGGCCTAGAGGCAGAACTTCCAAGAGTAGTAGGAGAAAACCAATAAAAATGATAAAAATCCATTTCGTGGATTAAACGGGAGATTCACGAGCGAATCAATAAGGGTTACCATGATTTCGACGCGGCGAACGGAGGGCTTTCAACGCAAACCCATGAAGATGGACGTTACTTAGCTAATCCTAGGGCAAGCAAGTATATTGAAAGATAAAAGAATGATTCAAAGCGATGGCTTTGTGTTGGTATGAAAGCGGGGGTCCTTCTGAATCAGCCTCACCCCTCTATTTATAGGGGCTGGTCTCACCTAATCTGAGTAGGATTTGGCAAATTGGTTAAGATTTGGATAAGAGATCTCACCTAATCTGAGTAGGATTTAGCCAAGTGGTTAAGATTTGGATAGGAGATAAAAAACAACCGAACTATACTAATCTGATTCAAACTCTGCCGACCAGAGTGGGCCTCCATGGGCCTCGTCAAAGCCAACCTACTGGGCCGAAGCCTACAGGCCGCCGAAGGGTCCCACTGGGCCGAAGCCAGCCTACGAAGCAGCCCTCTAAAGGTGCTGCCGATGCCCAACGCAGGACGGGCCTTCGGCACTTCAGGGCTTCGGCCTATACCGGAGATGGCATATTTGCGGCCCAAATTACAAAAATTGATATTTCGACAATTTTGACCATTAATGCCAAATTCGAGTGTCAACAGGTGGCAAGCCACGTGCCCCCATTTTGTTTAAAACCTAAAGAAAATAAACAAGTAATGAAGTGGTTGAAAAAATTAAAATTCCCAGATGGTTACGCCGCGAGATTTAGAAGAGTTGTGAAATTGAAGACATGGAAGTTAAATGGATTGAAAATTCATGATTACCACATAATAATGGAAAAACATCTTCATGTATTGTTTCGCGGGTACTTGAATAATGATGTGTGGAAGACGTTAATTGAGCAGAGTCATTGAGAAACCATGTCAGGTTTGATACTCTAGATGTGATGAGTGATTGTCAACGGAAGTCAAAGGAAGAGAAATGAAGACCTGCCGTGTTTGAGGCGCGTGTGACTCAGGTACACGGGCAGCGAGCGACAGCCAAGCAGAGGAGCCGCGGAGTCAGGCTGGCCCAATCTGGGTACATGGGCTAGGAGCGGCAGATGATCCACTGGTCTGTTGATTGGGTTTGATTCAGGTACACGGGCGGCGAGCGATTGCCGGGCTGAAGAAGCTGCGGGGTCGGGTCGGCCCAATCCGGGTACCCGGTGCGAAGACGGTGGACGCTTTGTCAGTTTCAGCGCAAAACTGACAACCTATGATTATTTTGTTTTTAGGATATTAATATTTAGTTTTTAAGTTCAGAATATTTTTATTTGAGTCAGGTGATTTTTTTAAGAATATTTTAGTAATTTTCGGAATTTATTTTAGAGTCAGTGTTAATTTACCCTAGGGGTAAATTAGTCTTTTCATGTATTAGGAGTCGCCTATAAATAGGCCCCTATCCCCTTGGGGATAGATGATTGTTTTTCTTAGATCAATCTATAGTCCACTGCCTCTACGTTTTTCCTTCTTCTCCACTGTTTTTTTTTCCGCCGGCGAGTATTTTCCGTTTCCTGGCATCGTGGGCGGTGCTTGTTTTTTTTTCTCTAGCCGATTCATTCGAGGTCCACGGGAGTCAAGGATGGCTAGGTGCATCAATAGTTCAACAGCATATTTTGCGTGGGGAAGAAACGGCGATCGGATCGGTGTGCTTTTTTTATGCCTTGACGCAAGGCAGCCGAATATCAGACTTGTTACAGCGTTTTGGTGCAGCTCGTACATCAGAGCCGTAGAAGATCACAGAGGCCGCAGGCTCTACAGCCGAGGACGTCGTGCACAGGCAGCCATCAGCAAACTAGACGGCGCGGCGGGGAAGCTGCTCGGTGGGTGTTTTTTTAGTCAATTAGGGTCTGTTTGGCAACCAACAATCCCGACCCATTCCCTGGGGATGGGCCGGGATTTTGAACTAAAATCCCGGCCCATCCCCAGAGAATGGGCCGGGATTGTGGGCTGCCAAACCAGCCCTTAATCTCTGAAGCTATCTCCTCAGTTTGTGTGCCTAAATATATTTTTCTGGAAATACTAATACACGTCAGAAACTGCATCTACTGTAGCTTTATTGATCCATGTGCTTGGAAATTTGATACTCCGTAAGTAGTACAGGCTATCAATTGCAGCACGTAAATTTTTTGGCCAGTGCTCCTGGTTTCCCGCACGGAAGTCAACGTAGTGCTCGGCGCTGTGAGCTGCTGCCAGCAGGCGATTCGCGCGAGGGAAGCAGACAGACAACCGGTGCAAGGCAGACAGTGACAACAGAAGAATTTTTTGTGGACGATTGATTTAGCAGATGCAGGTTAGTTAGTTTAATCTACTATTTTTTAGTTGTTTAATTAAATCAATATTGATCTATTCTTAAGTAGTAGTAAATTTGTTTTTAGTATTTTCATGGATAATTTTTTTATCTGCTAGATATTATTATTTAATCTGCTTATTAGTTATCTCGTATTACTTATTTAAATATATCTGTTTAATCTGCTCATATAAAAAGAAAAGAAAAATTTATTAGTCATAGTTGTATTTTTATTCCAGTTTTTACCCGAAATATTTTAGGTTTATTTCTGAATTAATTTTTGAATGATCCAAGTTTTATTCATTTGATTAGTTTTTTATTTATAGACTTCAATATAAATATTTCGTGGTATATCTAGGTGCTTTTATTTACCGCAATAGTTTTATTTAGTTTATCTTTAATATCATTTTAATTAGGACACCAGTTATTTAAGGCTAGACATCTTTAGTTCCAGTAATTTGCTTTGCTAATATTATTTGTCTGGTTAAGTTCATTTGGGTTTTGGGATTAAGTCATAGTTTAGCAAGAAATTTTTAGGCGCCCATTCACCCCCCTTTGGTCGCTACTTTCGGTCCTACAAGTGGTATCAGAGCAAGGTTAGGGTTTTCTCATATCTTAACTGATTCTAAACCTAGGTAGTGACCATGACGTCTTCTGGCAAAATCTCGTCCCTAGAAGCTTTTGGCTACACTTATTGGAAGACTCGCATGTGAGCATACCTTATGAGCCAGAGCTCGGACATATGGGAGATATGTGTTCATCATACTTTTACCATAGTGACTATTGCTGCGGATACTGCTGCAGATGTAGTTACCTAGCATCAAAATAATAGTAAAGCGGTGAATATTTTATTTTCTGGTCTAGGTCCTAGTGAGTTTGAGTGTGTTAGCCATCTCACCACTGCTCGAGAGATCTGGGCTATCCTCCAGGCACACCATGAGGGGACAACTCAGGTCAAGGCTAGGCTCTACCAAACCTACCGGCGTGAGTATGAGAATTTGTCACAGAAGCCAGGTGAGATGGTTGATGCTTTGTTTGGTCGTTTTCAATCGATCATTAACAAGATTCGCGTCAACAAGGCCGAGCGTGATCAGCTGGTCTCGGATCATGAACAGGCTCTTAAGGTTCTCCATACCTTGGACCGTAAGATCTGGGAGATCAAGATTTCTTCTATTGTGGAGAGCACGTCTTATGATACCTTGACTGTCGCAGAGCTTTTTAGTAAGCTCAAGGCCTCAGAGGTCGATATCCAGTTGAGATCGAATCTCACTGGTTCTGGCTCAAAGACTCTAGCACTTGCGATACTGTCTACTGATCCTAATGCCATGAGTTGTACTGCTTTTTCCTTGATGTCTATCTCTGAGGAACAACTTGATTCGCTAGGAAATGATGATTTGTGTCTGTTTAACAACCGGGTGAGACGTGTCTATGATAAGCAAATGTTTAAAAGACACGTCACAAAATCCGGATGCTTTGAGTGTGGTGATCCAGGTCATTTCATCGCCGACTGCCCCAAGCAGAAGAGCTACAAGAAGGGAACCGGCGGCAACTCCTACGACTCCGGCAAGTCCAACAACTTCACTTCCACAAAGGGCAAGCCCAAGACAAGATTCTTTCGAAAGGCTCTAAAGGATTACAGGTGTGAGAACAAGAAGCGAGACAAGACCTTTTTTGCCGACATGGAGAAAAGATACTCCAAGAGATCCTCGTCTTCCTCCTCGTCTTCAAGTTCAAGTAATGAAGAGATCATGATCAGGAAGGGGAAGTACAGGGACAATCCGGCAGGCCTCTGCTTCATGGCCTTCGGGGACAAGCTGAAGAGTCATTCGCGTCATAGCCGAAGACCCCACAAGATTTTCTACTCAATGGCTCTTGGGGATAAGAAAGAAAAGGACTCCTCCGATGACTCCGACGACGACGACGATGAGAAGGCATCTTATGAACAAGAAGTTGTTAATTTACTAGAACAGAACCGTCAGGAGTTGAAGTATCGGGAGAAACTGCTTAGAGGGGCTAAGAAGAGGATAGATGAGCTCGAGAGTGAGCTTGCCATGGCAAATGGGAAGATTGAGAGTCTATCGTCTTCCCCTTACTTGGGTGATAGTGGTGAGTGCCCTAAATGTGAGGTGTTGTGTGACCTGACGACTCTTAAGTCCAGGTACACAGAGAGAGTAGATGAGAGAGACGCCTTGGCCACTGAGCTTGAGAGCGTTCAGTAGGAGCTGAAAAATGCTCATGCTACTGTCGTCATACCATGAGTAGACTGCCCATCCCATTTAGCTAATATAGCTGAGCTGAGAGCCAAGAGTGATGAGCAGTTGAGTGAGTTAGCTGGAGTGAGAGCTGAGTTGGAGCAGACTAAGCTAGAGCTTGAGACCTTGACAGTTCCACCCACTGTTTGTGAGAACTGTTTGTCCATGAGAATGGGGTTGATCAAGCTAAAAGCAGAGAAGTCTGTCGATGTTGATAGAGAGTGAGATCTGCTTGTCTCAAGTGGAGGTGTTAGCCTCTTTGAGAGAGGAGCTAGCTGATGTTCAGAATGAGAACTTTTACCTCCGTCAGATCCTGAGTTGGATTAGTGCCAGAGAGCTACAGCTCGGCATGATGATCCAGCAGTTCAAGAGACAGGATAGGTTTGGGGCAGGTTGCACCTATACTAAGGCTGATTTTGAGAGTGCCATTAGCCGAGCAGTGGAGTGGAGTAAGATGACTCCCGAACAGATATATCCCAAGACTCACTCCACTGAGTCCTTTAAGAATAGTCAGCCCAAGGATGGAGTGTTCCAAGAACAACCTAAAGCTCCACCTAAGAAGCAAATATGGGTTCCAAAGCCTAAACCTCTCCACACTTCTCTTGATTCTTTACCTGGACCCTCTCACACCAAAGATGCTACACCCAACACCACCAAGCCTAATAATCCCAAGCATCAATCACATCCCAAGAAGCCTACCTATCACTGTGAGTTTTGTCAGAGAGATGGACATCTTGAGGAGTTTTGCTTCAGAAGGAAGCGGGTTGAGAGAGCAGAGAGAGCTCGTGGTGGGAAGGAGCAGTTCTACCAGCTGGGTGGTAGACAAAGAGTTCCTCGACGTAGAGAGAGGCTAGAGGCCAGGCCACGTCGTGTAGGTGGTGGTAGAGGAGACGGTTTTTATGATCATGCTCCGGAGGGTGGTTTTCATTCCGGCAGAGTTCCAGATCATTATGGATACGATTTTGGACCTCGTGTCCGTGATTTTAGGCAGAACAGAGAACCACGCTTTGAGCCGCGTTTTGGTCCAGACTCATATGATTCCTTCTACTTTTCTACATACGAGCAGATGGCTCGACACTGGTTTAGCACTTTTGCTAAACCTAGCGTTGGACCGTTTGCTCCCACTCATGATTATTGATCTTTATTTGGGAGTTGTGTATCCTTTTTAGGATACTTTGAGTCAGTTTTTCATTGGTATCAGTTTTTCCTTCTTCTTTATTTTTTATTGAGTCTTTTTGTGTGCGTTCATATCATGCATAATCATCAATCACATTTTGAGCTTGCTTCTATTATATGATTAATCTGCTTTATTTTCTCTAGCTAGTATATGTTTTTGATTACTTGTCGATGATCATGGTTTGTTTCAGTTCACATGATATATCTGATATTTGTCATATGCATGGCCTTTATGTTTTAAACTTGAAAAATGATCACCATTACTTCTGGTAATTAGCATGTGTAGGTTGAATGCTTTCGCTATCTTTTACATGCCTAGTAGCTAGATCCTTACTTAGATGCAGATATGCAACTTGGACATCTATATGCTTTAAATATGAAAAATGTGCTATAAAATTATAAAAAATTCAGAAAAATGAAAAATTTATGCAGTTTTATGATTATCAGAAAAGATTCAGGTGGGTTTGCTTTGTCGCATTGCATTGTTCTAGACTGCTTACCATAGCACTTTGGTATGAACTAGGATGGTGTAATGTATGCCAAGACCAATGTCTTAAGCTTCTGATGGTTCGGTTCTAGTCTAGGCTTGACTTGTTCGGTTAGCATAAGGTTTGACATGCAAATAACCCCTGACAGAAATGAAAAAAGAAAAAGAAAAAGAAATAGTCTGAAAAATTTAAAAAGATGACAAGTTTGCTAAAGCACTTTGTTTTGGACAATGCTTATCTTGGTAAATATCAGTTAGCTTTTGCATCTCATGCTTTACTTTGCTTGTCAACTAGAAAATGTGGTGATGTTTTTGTTTACAAAAATTCGAAAAATGTGTGCTAATGATTCTCTTTAGATATCATCTGTTGCACTAATCATGTCATGTATCTTAGACAGTATATCTTTTGCTATACCTGTTAGATGTTGTAATTGCAGTCGATCATATCTAAGAAGCATGCTTTTCACACTCTACCTGCACTCCATTTGCATTCATGGCATATTTTGAGGGGGAGCTGCATTTCAGAGGGAGTTTGTGTCTATGTCTCTTTAGAGTGCATTTAGTCTCACTTGATGAGTCCAATTGTCAACAAGGGGGAGAAATTTTGGATATATTTTTTGGCTTTCTCTGTGATTTATTTCAGGGGGAGTTTATCCTTGTTGGTAATTCTAAGATTTGCACTTGTTTTTGAGTTTTTTATTTTTGGTTAACCATAATGACCATTTTCTTGCTTCTGTTTGGCTTTTGGTCATTAGGGTTAAACTTTTATTTTCTTTCTTCTATTTTATTTTGTCTTTGTTTTCCCGTTTCCACATGTTTTGCAGGTTCTAAAGATGAGCTGAAGAGGGTGTTGACAATGCACTCATCAAGGGGGAGATTGAGAAACCATGTCAGGTTTGATACTCCAGATGTGATGAGTGATTGTCAACGGAAGTTAAAGGAAGAGAAATGAAGACCTGTTGTGTCTGAGGCACGTGTGACTCAGGTACACGGGCAGCGAGCGACAGCCAGGCAGAGGAGCCGCGGAGTCAGGCTGGCCCAATCCGGGTACATGGGCTAGGAGCGGCAGATGATCCACTAGTCTGTTGACTGGGTTTGACTCAGATACACGGGCGACGAGCGATTGTCGGGCTGAGGAAGCTACGGGGTCGGGTCGGCCCAATCCGGATACCCAGTGCGAAGATGGTGGATATTTTGTCAGTTTCAGCGCAAAACTGACAACCTATGATTATTTTGTTTTTAGGATATTAATATTTAGTTTTTAAGTTCAGAATATTTTTATTTGAGTCAGGGGTAAATTAGTCTTTTCATGTATTAGGAGTCGCCTATAAATAGGCCTCTATCCCTTTGGAGATAGATGACTGTTTTTCTTAGATCAAACTATAGTCCACTACCTCTACGTTTTTCCTTCTTCTCCACTGTTTTTTTTCGCCGGCCAGTATTTTCCGTTTCCTGGCATCGTGGGCGGTGCTTGTTTTTTTCTCCAGCCGATTCATTCGAGGTGCACGGGAGTCAAGGATGGCTAGGTGCATCAATAGTTCAACAGCATATTTTGCGTGGGGAAGAAACGGCGATCGGATCGGTGTGCTTTGGTTTTATGCCTTGACGCAAGGCAGCCGAATAGCAGACTTGCTGCAACGTTTTAGCGCAGCACATACATCAGAGCCGTAGAAGATCACAGATGCCACAGGCTCTATAGACGAGGACGTCGTGCGCAGGTAGCCATCAGCAAACCAGACGACGCGGCGGGGAAGCTGCTCGGCGGGTGTTTTTCTCGTCAATTAATCTCTAAAGCTATCTCCTCGGTTTGCGTGCCTAAATATATTTTTCTGGGAATACTGATACACGTCAGAAACTGCATCTACTGTAGCTTTATTGATCCATGTGCTTGGAAATTTGACAAGTAGTACAGGCTATCAATTGCAGCACGTAAATTTTTTGGCCAGCGCTCCTGGTTTCGCGCACGGAAGTCAACACAGTGCTCGGCGTTGTGAGCTGCTGCCAGCAGGCGATTCGCGCGAGGGAAGCAAACAGACGAGCGGCTCAAGGCAGACGGTGACAGCAGAAGAATTTTTTTTCCGACAATTGATTTAGCAGATGCAGGTTAGTTATTTTAATCTACTAGTTTTTAGCTGTTTAATTAAATCAATATTGATCTATTCTTAATTAGTAGTAAATTTGTTTTTAGTATTTTCGTGGATAATTTTTTTATCTGCTAGATATTATTATTTAATCTGCTTATTAGTTATCTCATATTACTTATTTAAATATATCTGTTTAATCCGCTCATATAGAAAGAAAAATTTATTAGTCGCAGTTGTATTTTTATTCCAGTTTTTACCTGAAATATTTTAGGTTTATTTCTGAATTAATTTTTGAATGATCCAAGTTTTATTCATTTGATTAGTTTTTTATTTATAGACTTTAATATAAATATTTCATGGTATATCTAGGTGCTTTTATTTACCGCAATAGTTTTATTTAGTTTATCTTTAATATCATTTTAATTAGGACACCAGTTATTTTAGGCTAGACATCTTTAGTTCTAGTAATTTGCTTTGCTAATATTATTTGTCTGGTTAAGTTCATTTGGGTTTTGGGATTAAGTCATAGTTTAGCAAGAAATTTTTAGGCGCCCATTTACCCCCCCTCTGGTCGCTACTTTCGGTCCTACAGTCATTTTTATAGAAAACTTTGTGCTAAAGAAATTAAGAAAGAGATGATGGATAATTTGGAGAAATAGACACCGCTGCTTCTATGTAAATTGGTAAAAATATTCTCTCCAGGATTCTTAAATCCAATGCAAAATTTACTAGTTCATCTTCCATATGAAGTTAATGTAAGTGGCCCTATGCAATATAGGTGGATTTATCACATTGAAAGGTCCCTAAAGAAACTTTGAGCGATGGTTGTCAATAAGGCAAGAGTTGAAGGTTGCATCGTGAAAGAATTCACTAGTGTATACTTTGCTGAGCATCACAATGTTAACACACCTACTATACGGTACCATGTGGACGAAGATAATCCTTGTAGTAACCTTCAAATTTTTTAGTGGAAGGGCATAACTGTTGGTGTCTCCACGACATATTATGTAACTCAGGAAGAACAAACATATGCCTTGCTCTACATTTACTCAAATATGGAAGAGATGGAATAATATTTCGCGTAAGTGAATGCTTTATAGTTTTCTATTTTACTAATGATGGTTCATAGCTTGTTTGTTTACCTATTCATTTACAAAGACAGTATGTTTGATTCAAAATACTTGACGTCTGGTCATCAACCAACGGAGAAGCAATTAGATAAGCTGCGTTGGGAAGGACTAAATGAAGGGCCTAGTTTCCTCACTTGGTTCAGAGAACATGTAAATCCTTACCTTTTGTGACACATATTATTTTACTCTATTAGGTTAATTATCTTATAGACCCATATGATTTGCAGTGCGTGCTCGCCGTCAATGTAAATATATACTTGCGATAGCTCTCTTACGGACGTATTACTGCCAAAAGTTATGGTCGATATGATATGAACGGTTTCCACTTCCATTCAACCAATTTTGAAGCGTCTCGACCTCTGGAAACAACAACTAAATGCCCAAGGACACGAAACTAAGTATTATGGAATCATTAAAAATATAATCGAGTACAACTTTGCCGAGAATAAGGAGCTTAAATTAGTCTTCTTCGATTGTGATTGGTTTGACCCCAAACATTGTACTCGAGAAAACCAATTTGGAATGGTTGAAGTCAAACATGTGGAACGACTACATGGTTGCGATAATTTTGTCCTTGCTCACCAAGTCAAGTTGGTGTATTATATGTCGTACCCATGTAAAAAACTGAGTTCTTCGTGGGTAGTGTACAAAGTGAATCTGTTGACACTCGAATTTGGCATTAATGGTCGAAATTGTCGAAATATCAATTTTGGTAATTTGGGCCGAAAATATGCCATCTCCGGCACAGGCCGAAGCCCTGAAGTGTCGAAGGCCTGTCCTGCGTTGGGCTTCGGCAGCACCTTCGGAGGCCTGCTTCGCAGGCAGGCTTTGGCCCATTGGGCCCCTTCGGCGGCCTGTAGGCTTCGGCCCGACCGACTGGCTTCGGTGAAGCCGGTAGAGGCCCACTTTGGCTGGCAGAGTACTATTTAGATTAGTATAGTTCGATTGTTTTTGATCTCTTATCCAAATCTTAACCACTTGGCCGAATCCTACTCATATTAGGTGAGACTAGCCCCTATAAATATAGGGGTGAGGCCGATTCAAAGAGCCCCCCGCTTTCATATTAACACAAATCCCTCGCTTTGAATCGTTCTTTTACCTTTCTATCTACTTCCTTGCCGTAGGATTAGCTAAGTAACGTCCATCTTCGTGGGTTTGCGCTAAAAGCCCTCCATTCGCCGTGTAAAATTCACGGTAACCCTTGCTGATTCGCTCGTGAATCTCCCATTTAATCCACAAAACGGATTTTTATCGTTTTATCGGTTTTCTTCTGCTACTCTTGGGAGTTCGGCCTCTAGGCCGAACTGCACTTGATCTCTTATTGTTTTACCGGGGAAACATCTTCAAAATCATCGTCAAGAAGTTTGGGGGTGATTGCTATTCATCTACAAACTCGCCGGAGCCTTTAGGTGATCAGATCGGAGCCTATCGGTCCGACCGACAAGGCTTCACCGTTTTGACCGGACATTGCCGTGCTAGGCCGTCAGGCTGTTGTAGGCATGGTCTTCACACCCCTTCGCCATCACGCTGAAGCCCTCTTTGGTGAGAACCTCTCCGCAGTGAACCACTCCGTGCCAGAGCACTCTTCGCCATCACACCGAAGCCCTCTTCAGTGAGAACCCTCCACGGTAAACTACTCCCCACCGGACTCCACGACGCTGAAGCCCCCGGTCTGACTAAGTATTCACTATCGGTCTGACCAGGTACCCTCCGACTTCCCGGAGCCCGCTTCACACCAGAATGCCGAAGCCACCTTCGGTGACCCCTTCGCAACAGAACGACTAGGCCCCCCTTCGACGATACTTTGCATCACCGGTTCGACCGGCAGTATACCTCCGGTCCGACCACCATTTTATTGCAGATCAAAATCAGCCCTATTCTGGCTAGTTTGATTTGGTTTTATTATTTTAGTTATTTTCTCACACACCGGCTAATCGAACTTTATTTCTTAATATTTGTTTGATTACCTGGTGACTCCGTTACCCTTACAACCATTAAGGATCCGTCGGAACACGACGTCGGCGCCGCGTCACACTTAGGATTATCCCTAAGTATCCGTGCATTTTTGGATGGGTTAATTTTCTTCGTGCCATTACAATTTTTGCAGTTTGCCAATATGCCATCGATGTGTCACAAACAGATGGGGGCTGCCACAGTCACTGACAGTGGCATATATGCAATTTCTAAAAATTATAATGGCATGTGAGTAATTTTCCCGTTTTGGATCGTCAAACTAACCCAAGTGTGTGGACGCGTTTCCGTGTCAACACACTTTTTGGCAACTCCGCTGGGGATGACATCGACATGACGAGCGTGTCTACATCGGTTGCGGGTACATCGACCACAACTACTACGACTACGGCAACAGTACCCCTATCACCGATGTACCTGGGGGCATGAGCACAGAAATCGACAACCACAACATCATCCTCCCCACTCTCACGGACTTCCCCGAAGAGTATTAGGCTGAGATCGAAGCCAAGACGAAGGAATTCCATGCCCTCGTGCTCGGGCGCTACACGAAAACTCGCACGAGCTTCATCAAACGCGACATTGACATCCCAAACCCCTTCAGAAACAAGGTACCACCACCATCCCTCACATCTTTATCCCCCTTAGAGATTAGATAGGAGATAGCCGCTACAGTGGATCAGGCCGTTAGTGCTACATTTTCAAATCGATTAGGGCCTGAAATGGAAGCGATGTTTAGGAGATTCGGCTTTTCTGAGGCCGTTTATCACACCCTGATTGCTAGCCTACCCCCCGCACACCACGTACATAGTAGAACCGATGGGAGCACCAGAAATGTCGTTACATATACACCTCCAATTTCCGAGGCCGAGGATGTGCACACCACTGTCGGTCAGGTTGGCCCTTGGGTCAACCAAACCAATACGTACCAGGCACCGTCACCAACGACAATCTGTCCGACTAGCTACCAGGTCGGTCCGATCGACTCATATAACTATGATCAGACTGGCTACCAGGCCGGTTCGACCATCCAATGCACCTACGGTCAGACCGGCCCTATGGCCGGTCATACCGCCCCATTTTCTTACACGCCGCCTGCTCCTGCGCTGCCCTTCCATGCACTGCCCGCACCTCCTGCTCATACATACCAACATAAGACTGAGTATCCTATTTACCATGAGTCGGCACGAGAGGAGGAGTCACACGGTCGACACCCCAATGTACCGGCATGTGTCGCGCCCCCGCACGAGAGACGCGCACAGACTAGAAGCAAAGAGGATATTGACGAGCAAATTCGCACGCTTGTTAGGGACCCCACTTCAATGCCATCCCATATCCTCATGGCTTTAGGGTTCCTGAGTTCACTAAGTTTGATGGCGAGAGTAGCAAGACCACCCTAGAGCATATAGGCCAATTTCTAGCACAGTGTGGTGAAGCGAGCGGGTCGGATGCGCTTAAGCTCAGATTATTTTCTTTATTGCTATCCGACACTGCTTTCACTTAGTTTTGGCACTACCGCTGAACTCCGTCCAAACTTGGGCCCAGTTAGAATAGGAATTCCACGATTACTTTTACACTGGGGAAACCAAACTTAGGCTCTCACATTTGACATCAGTTAAACAGAAGACCAATGAGAGTGTCTCCGACTATATTAGGCACTTCCGGGACACTAGGAACCGATATTTTAGTTTAAACATCTCCGAGAGGGATCTGGTGACATAGCTTTCAACGGTTTGCATTCTGAAATTAAGGAAAAGCTAGATGGCCGAAACTTCCTCTAGGTTAGTTAGGTTTTACAGCAGGCTCTAGACTAGGATGGACGAGACAGGGGCAAAGGTCTGTCAAAGTTTTTAGTGAGCCTAAGGTCGAGCTACACATCGTGGAGCACTCCGAAGAAGAATCATCAAGAGAAGAAGATCCGACTAACATGTACACGACCGAATGGACCTGCCCTAGTGGATCTAGAATAATCACGTGCTCCGAATTATGGCCGTCTCCCGCTAAGAGTCGGCCTAACAAAGTTAAGTACTCGTTTGATGTGACCAAGTGCAATAAAATATTTGTTTTTCTGTTGAAAAGCAAGCTCCTCAGGTTGCCCAAAGGTCACATGATTCACTTTCCCATTCTACAAATGAATGCAATGTTTTTCATCGGAAAGTTCAATCAGCCATAGATGAAGGACGATTGAAGATGGATTCTAGCCCTAGAATGAAGCTAGATCATGATCCCTTTCCCGTAAACAACATTGATCTTGACAGGAAGAAGGTACTGATTCCGCCCGAACAGGCTGAGTCATCTAAAGGAAAGGAAGTCGTCATTAGGAAGCCTTGCACACGCATGCTCATACCGAAGAACCCCGAGGTAGGAGTGTGGAAAGTAAATGTCGACAAGCCATCTTCGGCTGAATCCCGCAAAAAGCCGAAGGTAACTTTTGGGATGCTTCCCCAGAGGCATTGGAGAAGGGCCAAGGACAAACACCCTCGGCCACCCCCGCCAAAGAGGTCGAACCCTCAACTATAGCATGAGTTCACGGCCCGCAGGTAGCTAAGGCCGTAACAGGTACACCACGTTCGACCGGAGGTTCTGGGAGCAAATTTGTGACGCCCGAAACTAAGCCGCAAACTTCATGTGCGCCTCCCGGGATGACTAAGTCCCAAAAGAGGTGATTTCAACATCTTCGTTCCTAGTATCTTAGAGAAAAAGAGGACGAAGAATGCAAAGGTAGCCTACCCGACGAGTCCACAGCTGTATCTAGGACACGCTAGGTGTGGAGACTAAAGTTGACAGGCAAGCCAGCTTATACCCTTGCTGAGTAGGAACCGCGTCCTCACGAGGGACTCGAGGGGCAGAACTAGTAAAATAACTAAAGGTCGATTTGGTGAAAAATCTGGCGCTTAAGTCCCCTGGTCATATTAGTGAGTCGTACAAATCATCCTCATCAAATTCAAATGTCTTGGGTTATGAAATGGATGATTTGGTAGGTAAACAAATAGAGAGTACCGCCCATGGCTCACTGTGCTTTTAGCTCACTAAGTTTGCTAAAAGGCAGGGGGCATGTGTTGACACTCGAATTTGGCATTAATGGTCAAAATTGTCGAAATATCAATTTTGGTAATTTGGGCCGAAAATTTGCAGGGTCAAACCATCGCATTTCAAAGAGATGAGGTAACCTTCAAATTGAATTTTATGCCATTTATAAACTATTACTAATTGTTTTTCATACACTTTTCTGGATGAAGAGGACACCGAGGATGATTGTCAGGAGGATGACCTAGAGGGTGCGGGGCAGGAGGATGACCCAGAGGGTGCGGGGCAGCAGGACGACTTGGAGGGTGTGGGTTAGGTCGATGTGGAGATTCTAGGCGCCTCGTCATCCTCACATCATTTCAGGATGAGCCACCTGGTTGCCCCACCTTTAGCCCCTCGGGTTAGAAACAAGATCGAGATCATGCATGTAGGTGATCAGTATGGCTCATACTCTGGTGTTGTGCTTTACTGCCAAAAATTTATTTCAGTTTATTAACTTTATTTATTATGTATTTGTATATATTGGATTGATAGCAGGTTTGACGACACTTCAAGGGTCAAGTAGGTTAACCAGATATTGGGTAACCTGTGTTTTTTTACTACCCAGAGGTGTTGACGTTGTCGACTGATGAGCAGCAACTCTGCACAACTTGGGACCAATACCGATTTGCTCCTTATGGAGACTATGGAACTTCTCAGGGCGCAATGTACAAGGAGATGGGTTCTTCTGCAATATACTTGACTGAGAAGCAATACCATTCGGTAAATAATTCTAACTCTTTTGATCTTCGATTTTTGAGATTTATTTTCATATAATGAGAAGCTTTACATCTATTCAGGTGAGGATTCCATAGTTTAGAAACCATGAAGAGGCCTACATTGAATTTTGCAAGCTTTTGTCTTCAAGTGATTTCAAGAAAGTTTGAGAAGAAAACACTTTGTCATGGAACAGATCCAAAGCACAGATATGAGGCCGATGGACATATCTGCTTGGCTAAACGCATGGTAAGACCTACACTTGTCACTTTATCTATATATAAATTGTAATATGACTAACTCATATCTATAGGAAGCTAAAATTGGTGTTGTGCTAAGTGACATCGAGGTTTATATAGGTGGTCATAAAGGAGTAGATCCTTCAAATCTAGATACATTGTGTAGTTAGTCAACCACAGATCATTTGGTGAGATCTAATCAGCATTGTTGGTTTTTTGCAGATGCAATATGGTCAACAAATGGTTCAACTCCATGGAGAGGAGTATGATTGGCGGAGGCAACCTATTGACTCAATGGTTGTGTACTCTAGTGGAGGTGGAAAGAGCCATGGATGATGAGACGATGTTTCTCAATATTTTGTGTGTGGTACTGTAATAGTAAATAATTTATTCAATATTGTAGGTATTCTATGTTCAATGAAATAATTGACTCAAGGGAGGTGAGAGCTCAGAAGTCAACTTAGTCGTCATAGGGCTCATTAGGAGTTAGCTCTAGCCGTTGCCACTCAGAAGAAAACCCGCAAGTGCTTCAGTTGGCAGAGGAATTAAGGCAGTCACACGAGGCAACGATGCAGCGAGACGAGTATTATGCTACTTTCTTAGCACAACAACAGGCGATGATGCAAGTAAGTTTAGTTTGCTGCATTACAACTATATAGAATTTAGCAATAGGTTTAAAACTAACTAATTGCATTACAACATGTAAAGCAAATTTCCTAGCAACATGGATTTGACATATCGCAGTTCCAACTGATACCTCCCCCACTAGGCCACCACCATTATTTCTAGTTGGTACTCCTCCTACAGCTGAGGTACCTCCTGACATGTTACTTGAGTTAGCATTTAGATGATTATTTGAGTTGGCTTGTTAGTTGATAATATTTTCCTAATTTTATATATTGTTTCAGATTGTCCATACTCATGGTCAGGATAGACCCTCGACTTCAAATGCTAATGATCCGAGAGGCAGTAGTCGCGCCCACAATTTGAACCAACCAAGTGAGGGTTGAGTGAGTATGACTTGTCACTTTATGTATTTGAACGTGATTTGTGAATTTGAACATGAATTTGAATGACTTGTGCCTTTAAAAATGATTTGTGACTTTGAATGATTAAGTTTGTTAATGTGAATGGTTTGTGAAAATGGAGAATGTTAATGTTGGTTAATTTGTGAATGTGTTTGTTGGAGGTAAAGATTGTGGATGTGAATGTGAGTGTGAATGTGTGAATGTGAATGTGTGATTGTGGATGTGAATATGAATATTATGAATGTGTGATTGTGGATGTGTGATTATGTTTTGGATATGTGAATGTGAATGTGAATGTGTGATTTTGTGGTTGGATGTGAATGTGAATGAGAGAACTAGAAAAAATAAAAAAAATCTAGGTAACTTCTGTCGGCTATGGTTAGCCGAGAGAAGTTAGTGAACATTAACTTTTGTCGGCTGACTATAGCCGACAGAAGTTAAGAGGCATTAACTTTCATCGGCCTAGGGCTAGTCGACATAAGTTAGCTATTTTTATGACGTGGCCAAAAGTCCCCTCGACTTCCGTCAGCTAGGCGTGGCCAACGAAAGTTAGCTAACTTCCATTGGCAGCTGAAAGTTAGCTATTTTACGTTGAAATGTCTCTGTCAGCCAAATGTCGATGGAAGTTAGGGTTTTACTGACGGAAGTTAGCTTCTTCCGTCGGTATTGGCATAACTTCCATTGGCTTTGGCCGACGAAAGTTTGTTGGATTCCTGTTGTGTGAGCTCGATGTAGATGAAGGATAACTTATGAAACATTGATAATTATCCGGATCTTTCCTGTTGCCAATGCAACAGATCTCAACCCTATAGATATTCGCAACACCACACACTTGCGCACGTAGCCACCGGCCATGAAGCGGTGCTGCAATCTACTAATTCCCAATGGAACAACAGATAACACTTGAATTTCCCACTAGCAAAAACACCAGATCGAAACAAAGTGGTGGAGCTAAAATTCCTGATCGAAACAAAAATGAATTCGTGATGAACAATGGAAGGCTGAACTGTAATGCCCTACCTTTCTAATCAATAATTAACAACCAAAACCAAGAATTTTGGCAATATTTCCTCTATAATTTTGATACTCCATAACACAATCACAGACATTTTATAACATATCACAATTAAAGATACCAAACTTCTCAATACTCAAAGTCACAAGTATTTCTATGCCTACTAAATCAACTTAGTTCAAACATCAACTTATTACTATACACACCACATATTACAAAACATAATTATTTTAAGCATGGTGTGGTTTATAATTGGTGATGGTGAAGTGAGATGTGCCGCCACAAGCTCAACAAGAAACAATTATGAATATAAACATATCTTACTCATTCATAAGTTGTTTTGCAATTAACCAATTGCATCATTCATAATTTTTCAACATGCTTTTATCAATTATCATGGCATTGAATTTCACTCCTCAAAATTCTTATATCTCCAATCATCACATAAATATATGTATGCCATGATGTAACTCATTTGAGAGTTTTGTGCTAGATATACTAGCCTCTCATGCAACTCCATTTGACAGTTCATGCTAGATATACTAGCCTCTCATGCAACTCCATGTACCAGTACAAGTCATGCACGATGGTAGTGACGAGCATTTATAACCTTATGAAATGCATATGTGCATATGTATGAATGTGAATTGACATCAATTCATATATTTTCTTTTGATGAATAATGGTATCAACAACATAGTCCAAATGAATATGGACATGTTAAATTAAAAAGCAACATATCAATTTTATTTAACTTGAGAAAGAAGTAAGACATGAATATAAACATAACATGTTACTGTCCTTTATAACGGTGTCGACAAACGAAATTATGTTTAATTGCACTCAAATGTGCTACCACCTGTATAAACACATATTGAGTATTACACAATCATAGTACGAACAACACCAAAACATTGTTTCTACACTCCTTAATGTCATTTATACGATGTTACCTAGTATACTCTATAGTAACAGAACTTTGATTTTATTAAAAGAAACATCTTTTCAATAATACGTCACTTTGCAAGTGACAAATATTTCTTCTATTATATCCAAAAAGAGACTAAATAGCATATCAATCTCTTATAAGCATTTCATCGAACACATGGTGTGTATTGAATAAAAATGGGTAGAACCAATAAATTAACCGTACAAATCAATGGTTAAACGGTTGGAAAACTCTAGAATAAGTAGAGGAAGGGATGGATACGGTCAACAAAACAACAAAAAGGAAGATGATGGATTAAGCGGTAGTATCCCATACGATAACGAATGCGACTAAAACAAAACAAGCGACTGGAGATAACAATTATAGCACGTATATGAGATTGACAGAACTAAAAACATGCGGTGGATCGTGAAGATTCAATGGTGAGAAGAAATCAATTGGGGAAGAACAAGCTCTAGGCGTGAGAGCAAGGCAACCCTAGCACACAAAAGATCAACACACAAACACACAGGAGAATGGTGGGAGTTTCTCGATCCCTCTTACTTTTAAAAAGAAATCAACGACCGACAATTATCAATCCAACTACGATTCATCGGATGTCCAAAACTGATGTTTAATACTAAAAATGGAATCGTCTCGATGAGATCTTTGCAACCACGGTTCCCGATCGACCATACAAGCAACTAATCAAAAAGTCAACTTTTTGGAAAATACAGTCAACGTTTGTATTCTTTGATATTTTCTTCAGATATTTTATTTGAGATATTTTCTATGAGATATTACACCCTTTCCCCCCTTAAAATAATTCATCCATGAATTCTACCACTTTCAAACTAACTATGATAAAAAAATAATGCTTATGACTCATCAGTTTCAAAGAGCTCAGGATAATTTTTACGCATTTGTTCCTCTAGTTCCCAAGTTGCCTCTCATTCGGATTGACTTGTCCATTGAACTCTTACAAACTTAATAATTTTTCTTATCCTATCGTGTTTTGAGAATTCTAGGATACGCACTAAACGACACCCCATAGTTAAGTCTCGTTCCATACTAGTAGGTCTATTGTCAATTTTATGCTTACGACCTTTCAAATACTTTCTTAACATAGAAACATGGAATACATTATGTATTCTGCTCATCGAGCTTAGTAATTCAAGATGGTAAGCCAAAATGCCTACTTTGGCTATGACCAAAAATGGACTAATGTATCTTGGACTAAGTTTTCCAAAGACACCAAGTCGCACAACACCTTTAGTTGGCGACACTTTAAGGATAACCTCATCACCAATTTCAAACTCTAGGTTTCATCTTCGCACATCAGCATAACTTTTTTGTTGACTCTGAGAAGCCAACAAATTTTGATGTATTTGATGTACCTTTTCTAAAATTTATTGAATCAGATTTGGACCAATAAAGGATCTTTCTTCAACTATGTTCCAACATAAAGGAGAAACATACTTTCGACCATACAATGCTTCAAAAGGAGGCATTTTTATATTAGATTGGTAGCTGTTGTTATAGGTAAATTCTACCAAAGGTATATGATCCTCACAATTTTCTTTCCAAGATAAGATACAAGCACGGAGCATATCTTCTAATGTTTAGATGGTTCGCTCTGATTGACCATATGTTTAAGGATGGAAGGCAGTACTAAAGGAAAGTTTGGTACCCATAGCCTTCTGTAAACTTTGTCACAATTGGGATAGAAACTTAGAATCACGATCGGAAATAATAGACTTTAGTACTCCATGTAATCTCACTATTTCCTTAATATACAAGGGGCCAATTCGGGTGTAGTATTGGTTGTCTTTGTTGGAATAAAATGGACAGATTTAGTAAGTCTATCAACGATAACCCAAATAGCATCATTGCTCCAGGGTGGGCGAGGTAATCCAATTATGAAATCAACAGTAATATGTTTCCATTTTCATTTTGGGATTTCTAAAGGCAACATTAACCCTTCTAGACATTTATGTTCAACTTTTGCTTGTTGACAAATACCACAAGCTACAACATATCTGACAATATCCACCTTTATTATTTTTCACCAAAAGTTTTGCTTTAGGTCTCGGTACATCTTGTTTTCTCCTAGATGAATTGAATGAGGGGTCCGATGAGTTTCTCTTAGTATATCCATGTTCACATCTACTTTCTATGGTACACAAAGACGCCCTTTAAAATGTATAACATCATTATCATCAATACTAAACTCTTTTGGCTTTCTAGCCAAAATTCTCTTTCGAACTTCTAATAGAAGGCAATCATGTTGTTGAGCTTCACACACATGTTCAAGTATATCAGATTGAATAAGTACTTGAGTTTCTTCTTGTACAGTACCAACAAAACAAAATGATATCTTCATACGATCCAAATTAGAATGCAAGGACATGGCTGCTTTAGGAATACCTATTCTACTAAGAGCATCTTCTACTACATTGGCCCTTCCTGGATGATACTGAATGGTTACATCATAATCTTTAATTAGTTCTAACCATCTTCGTTGTCTTAAATTAAAATCTCTTTGAGTGAAAATATATTTAACGCTTTTATGATCAGTAAAAATATCATGGGATTCACCATAGAGATAATGTCTCCAACTCTTTAAAGAAAAAACTACTTTAGTCAACTCTAAGTCATGAGTAGGATAATTTTGTTCATGAATCTTTAATTGTCTAGAAGCATAGACAACTACTCGACCTTCTTGCATTAGAACACAACCAAGCCCAATCCGGGAAGCATCGGTATATATTGTAAAACGCTTACCACTTTTAGGTAGGGCTAAAATAAGAGCATGCACCAATTTATCCTTTAAAGTTATGAAACTAGCATCACACTCATTTGTCCATATAAATGGAATATTCTTTTGGGTAACTATAGTCATAGGCTTTGCAATTATAGAAAAACCTTTTACAAAGTGTCGATAGTAACCAGCAAACCCAAGAAAACTATGAATATCTCTTACATTGGATGGTTTTTGCCATTCTAACACTGCATCTATATTCTTTGAGTCCATAGTAATACCCTCTTGATTAATAACATGATCGATAAAACCTACTTCTTTCAACCAAAAAGCACATTTCTTTAGACTTGGAATAAATTAATATATCATCGATAAAAACCACAACAAAGACATCTAGGTACTCAAAAGTATCCTATTCATGGCTTCCATAAAAACAGCAGGTGCATTTGTTAGTCCAAAGGACATAACTACATACTCAAAATGTCCATATCTAGTATTGAAAATTATTTTCTCAATATCCTCTTCTCTTATTCGTAATTGATGATAACATGATTGTAAATCAATCTTTGAAAATATCTTAGCACCCCTCAATTGATCAAAAAGATCATCAATACGAGGTAACATATATTTGTTCTTGATTGTCACTTGGTTAAGGGCTTCATAATCCATACAAAGCCATTTTGTACCATCTTTCTTTTCCACCAATAAGACAGGAGCAGTCCAAGGTGAAGTGCTCGGTCTAATAAATCCTTTAGCAAGAAGCTCATCTAATTGCTTCTTAAGTTCTAATTGTTCCATTGGATCTATTCTATATGGAGTTTTATAAATAGGCTGTGTGTCGGGGACTAATTTAATACGAAAAATTGGTTCTCGCTCAAGAGGTAATTCTAGAAGTTCACTATAAAAAACATCATGATAATGATATACTACCGGAATATCTTCCACTCGTAGAGTGGCATCTTTCCCTTCTATTAACGACCAAATTATCTTGGATTTTAACATCCGCCGGTTAGGAAGAAATATGTTTAATATAGAAAGTGTGTATGGTGAGGTTTTCCATGAAAAACAATCTCCTCTTCAGATGGAGCTTGCAAGGTGATGGTTTTCCAAGAACGAGAGATAATAGCTTGATAATGGGAAAGTCAATCCATATCAAGAATAACATCAAAGGATTATAAATTGATCGTTACCAAATTAACAATGAACCCCTCATCTCCAATATTTATAACCCAACTAGGGTAAACTTTAGAACTAGAGATAAGACCACTAGGAGATCTAACAACTATCGATTTTCCAATCGGTTGCACTGATAGTTTTGTTCTTCTAACAAAGTTTACCAAAACGAAAGAAAAGCTAGCTCCAGAATCAACTAAG
Organism: Zizania palustris; assembly: GCA_019279435.1. Lineage (NCBI taxonomy): Eukaryota > Viridiplantae > Streptophyta > Magnoliopsida > Poales > Poaceae > Zizania > Zizania palustris. The sequence goes on from JAAALK010000079.1 coordinate 46,719,129, forward strand.
ACATGTGCATTAACAGAATTGACATGTAAGGTACTTGTCACCAAATAATTACGACATCTGGCATCTACAACAGGTAAAATATATACCCTAGAGTACACTTGAGATGAATAGACCCCTGTGGTGTGAGAAGATGATTATCTAATCATCGATGGTGTAAATGGCTGACTCATAGGTCAAGGTGACCAATAAGGCCCAATAGAAATTGTAGGAGGGGCTAAATACTGGATTGATGAGGTGATTAGACTAGCAATAGCAGTAGTAATAGTCAACATATGTGTTGATCCCTTAGCAAAAGGAGAAACCTGAGAGGTAATAGGTATTGGCTCCCATTTTATACTATTGTTCAGGTTTTTACAACATACCACATTCTTGGGGCTTGAATAGTCGCATACCGAGTAGTTCTCTTTCCAAGAGCACTCACTCTGCATATGTGGATCACCACATTTAAAGCACACCAATATATAATCGGGTTTAACCACAGGATGAAATTGTGTAGTGCCTAGAGGGCATATATGAGAGGATCCACCATAATATGCTTGACTATCACTATTAATGACCTCTGTAGGTTTTTGATTTACCGCAACTTGTGCAATAGGAGATGCAGGTGCTACGCTCGCATTCTTACCATGGTTTATTAGAATAATACCTTACCTTAGCATCCTTAACATTTCTTGCATATCTCTCATGGTAGTCCTTAATTATGCTTGACTAATACTTTCAGATTGAGAATACTCAACCTCAATCGATGGTTTTCCATCCCCATGATCTAGGACAGTCGTATGAATACAACATGCCCCACAATTTTGGTCACGACCTCGCTTCTGAGTTGGCATAACTTCAATGTTAAACCATCACACATTAATATTTTATCAACATCCAAACAAAATAACATATGAAAAAAATCATACACAACAAAAAATGAAATCCTTATCCCATCCTACATGTTAAAGTGTGTCACTTTTAAATTCTTATCCAAGGATCTAAAACCTAGGCTCTCATACCAACTGTAATGCCCTACCTTTCTAATTAGCAATAAACAACCAAAACCCAAAATTTTGGCAATATTTCCTCTATAATTGTTATACTCCATAACACAATCACAAACATTTTAACATATCACAATTAAAGATATCAAACTTCTCAAAACTCAAAGTCACAAGTATTTTTATGCCTACTAAATCAACTTGGTTCAAACATCAACTTATTACCATACACACTACATATTACAAAAAATAATTATTTTAAGCATTGTGTGGTTTATAATTGGTGATGGTGAAGTGAGATGTGCCGCTACAAATCCCATACAAAAAAATTAGATTCACCAAACAAACACACCTGAAATAGAATTAAAAGGGGTGAGACAAGCCCAACAAGCAACAATCATGAATATAAACATATCTCACTCATTCACAAGTTGTTTTGCAATTAACCAATTGCATCATCCACAATTTTTCAACATGCTTTTATAAAGGGTTAATTTTTTATGTGCCATTACAATTTTCATGGTTTGCCAAAATACCATCGGTGTGTCACTACCATATGGGGGCCACCACAGTCACTAACAGTGGCATGTAGGCAATTTCTTAAAATTATAATGGCATGTGAGTAATTTTCCCTTTTATATTTTTATCAATTATCATGGTATTGAATTTCACACCTCAAAATTCTTATATCTCCAATCATCACATGAATATATGTATGCCATGATGCAACTCCATTTGATAGTTTGTTGCTAGATATACTAGCCTCTCATGCAACTCCATTTGAGAGTTTATGCTATATATACTAGCCTCTCATGCAACTCCATGTACCGGTACAAGTCGTGCACGATGGCAGTGATCGGCCTTTATCACCTTATGAAATGCATATGTGCATATGTATGCACGTGAATTGTTGTCAATTCTTATATTTTCTTTTGATAAAACATGATATCAACAACATAGTCCATATGAATATGGATGGACTAAATTCTAAAGCAACATCTCAATTTTATTTAACTTGAGAAAGAAATAAGATATAAATATAAACATAACATGTTATTTGCCTTTATAATAGTGTTGACAAACAAAAATATGTTTAATTGCGCTCGGATGTGCTACCACCTGTATGAATACATATTGAGGATTACACAATCAAAGTACAAACAACACCAAAACATTCTTTCTACACTCCTTAATGTCAATTATACGATGTTACCTAGTATACTCTATAGTAACAGAACTTTGATTTTATTAAAAGAAACAACATCTTTTCAACAATATGTCACTTTGCAAGTGACAAATATTTCTTCTATTATATATAAAAAAAGAATAAATAACATATCAATCTCTTATAAGCATTTCATCGAACACATGGTGTGTATTGAATAAAAATGGGTAGAACCAATAAATTAACCGTACAAATGAATGGTTAAATGGTTGGGAAACTCTAGAATAAATAGAGGAAGTGATGGATACGGTCGACAAAACAACAAAGAGGGAGATGATGGATTAAGCGGTAGTAGTCCATATGACAACGAATGCAACTAAAACAAAAGGAGCGACTAGAGATAACAACTATAGCACGTATATGAGTTTGACAGAACTAAAACCTGCCATGGATCATGAAGATTCAACGGTGAGAAGAAATCTATTGGGGAAGAATAAGATCTAGGAGTGAGAGCAAGGCAATCCAAGCACACAAGAGCTCAATGCACAAATGCACATGTGAATGTTTCTCTTGGGAGTTTTTGGATCCCTCTTCCTTTTATAAAGAAATAAACGGCTGACAATTATCGATCCCACTACGATTCATCAGATGTCCAAAGCTGATGTTTAATACCAAAAATGTAATCGTCTCGTTGAGATCTTCACAACCACATTTCTCAATCGACCATATGAGCAACGGATCAAAAAGTCATCTTTTTGGAGAATACGATCAACATTTGTATTCTCTGATATTTTCTTTAGATATTTTCTTTGAGATATTTTCTATGAGATATTACATGAACATCACTTCAAACTGAATCAATCTAATTTTGAAAATAAACAATCAAGTTCCTAGGGCCGGCCACCTCTATATACAAGGGGATGCAACTAAGGTCTAGGGATAAAATGGGGGTGCGGTCCATGCAAGAGTTCTGCACCAGAAAAAATAAAAGAGTCCTACTCGGGTAGGTGTCCTAATTGAGTAGGACTCCTATGTTAAGTTGGAGTACTATGCTGATTGAAGTCCTAAACTAATTTGAATTTAACTAAATACAAACCAACCCATGGTGGGTTCAGCCATATTTATCAGGCACGCAAGCCTTACCTCCAAGGTGCATCTAATTAAGGATTTATCTTATTGCAGTCTATCTTGCTGCACTTCTTCTTCTCTTCCTCGGACCAATCTTCTTCTCCTCGTGCCATGATTACATTTCCTTCAAATATGATTATACACAAATGCATAGACTTAGGTAGTAGAAAATTCTCATCAATAATTATATTAGATTCAACTAGGAGTGTATTCACCTATTGATCAAGTAATTTTGTACGTGCCCTTGTGATTGGTCCAATACCAACTTTTGTAGATTAATCATGGGTAGAAATATTATTTGGAGAGAATAGTAAGCCAGGGATGTCCTCATAACCCCCCTTGAAAGGCATCGACCTCGACGCATCAAGGTCATCTCCTCCATATGGTGTCAGATCAGCAACATTGAATGTATTACTCACACCAAACTTAGTTGAAGCAAGATCAATCTTGTATGCATTGTCATTAATCTTGACAAGCACTTTAAATGGTCCATCACCACATGGATGCAATTTGGACTTGTGTTGTGCAAGAAATCTATCCTTGTGAAAATGTACCCATACCAAGTCGCTCAGCTAAAACAACACCTCTTCTCTTTTTATTGACACGATCAACAGTAGATTTTCCCTTCTTTTCAATTGCCTCTTTAGTTTGAGTAGGTATCTTCTTCACAAAATTGGCCTGTTTGGTTGCATCCATATTTACCCGCTCCTGAATTGGAAGGGGCATCAAATCAAGTGGAGTAATGGGTGTAAAACCATATATCACCTTGAATGGACAAAGTTGCATTGTTGAATGCACCGTTCTATTATAAGCAAACTCCACATGCAGAAAACACTCCTCCCACATGCAGATATTTTTCTTGATCATAGTACACAAAAGTGTGGACTGGGTGCGATTTACCACCTCCATTTGACCATCAGTTTGAGGATGACAAGTAGTACTGAAAAGTAACTTAGTATCTAGCATTCCTCAAAGTGTCTCCAGAAGTAACTCATGAACTTCACATCCCAGTCAGACACAATTGTCCTCGGAACACCATGTAAACGCACAATGTCCCTAAAAACAGATTTGCAATATGTGACACATCGTCGCTTTTGTGGCAAGCAATGTAGTGTGCCATCTTAGAAAAACGATCTACTACAACAAAAATTTAATCATGTCCCCTCCGAGTCCAAGGTAATCCCAATACAAAATCCATACTGATATCTTCCCATGGTGTAGTAGGAGCAGGGAGAGGAGTATACATACCATGAGGTTGTAGTTTAGACTTTGCTTTATTGCAAGTGATACATCGCTTCACAAATCTAGTGACATCATGCCGCATCTTTGGCCAATAGAAGTGATCAGCGAGCATGCACAAAATCTTCTCATGACCAAATGGCCCATCAAACCGTTGTCGTGGGATTCTTGCAATAGTAATAAATGTACCGACAATTCTAGAACACATAGTTTGTTAGCGCGAAACAAATACCATCCATGTATATGGTGTTTTCCCAAGCTTTTTTATCAGAACACAATTTATAAGGGATTGAAGAGGTAGTATCAGTAGTATATAATTCACTCAAACTCTCTAAACCAGAAGCTTGAGCATATAATTGTGTCAATAACATGTTTTTCCTAAAGAGAGCATCAACCACTACATTATGGTTTCCCTTTTTATACTTGATGATGTATGGAAAAGACTCAATAAAATCAACCCACTTGGCATGACGTTTATTCAAATTGAATTGGCTTTTCAAAAAATTTAAAGCCTCATGATCAGAATGGACAATGAATTCTTTAGGCCATAAGTAATGTTGTCAAACCTCAAAAACACAAACAAGTGCATACAATTCGTTATCATAAACAAGATAGTTCAATTGTGCACCATGCAATTTTTCAGAAAAATATACAATTGGTTTCTGTTCTTGCATTAACACACCACCAATACCAATTCCACTAGCATTACGCTCAATCTCAAATTGTTTAGTGAAATCAGGAAGTGCAAGTAAAGGTGCAAAAGTTAAATGAAGTTTTAATTCATAAAATGTATTGTCTTATAATGCACCCCACATAAATTCAACACTCTTCTTTGTAAGCTCATTCAAAGGTGTAGCAATAGTACTAAAATCTTTAACAAAACGGCGATAGAAACCAGCAAGGCTATGAAAATTTCGTACTTGATTAACATTCACAAGTGTAAGCCAATTTTTAATAGCTTCAATTTTAGATTCATCTACCTCTACTCCATGTTTAGAAACAACATAACCTAAAAATATGAATCTATCCTTGTAGAAAGTACATTTAGCAAGATTGTCATACAGCTTAGCATCACGTAACACTTGCAAAACTTGTCGAATATGGTCATAATGGTCAGATTCAATGCGGTTATAAATTAGAATGTCATCAAAGTACACAACCACAGATTTCGTAATGAAATGCCTCAAAACATGGTTCATCAAACACATGAAAGTATTAGGGGCATTAGTTAACCCAAAAGACATGACTAACTACTCATACAACCCGAATTTAGTTTTAAAAGTTGTCTTCCATTCATCCCCTTCTTTCATCCTAATCTGATGATACCCACTACGCAAATCAATTTTAGAGAAAACAGTAGCACCACTCAACTCATCCAGCATATCAACTAAACATGGAATAGGGTGACGATATTGAATGGTGCTATTATTAATAGCTCTACAATCTACACAAATGTGTCATGTATCATATTTCTTAGAGACCAAAATAGCAGCAACAACACAAGGACTTAGGCTTACGCTGACATACCCTTTGTCGAGAAGCTCTTGTACTTGTTTCTAAATTTCGTTCGTTTCTTTAGGGTTGGTGTGATATGGTGCTTGGTTAGGTAGTGATGCTCCTAGAATCAAATCAATTTGATGCTCTATGCCCCACAAAGGTGGCAATCTAGTAGGTACCTCCTCCAGAAACATCCCACAAAATTCCTACAAAACATTAGACACACCAAGAGGAAGAGGAATCATATCAGAAGAAACCGAAATTTCACCCCTACACATGAGAATTAGTGAAATAGTTGCAGGGTTAAAAGGAAACTGATGTTGCCTAGAGAGGGGTGAATAAGCGTTCCTAAAAAATTCTTGCGGAAATAGTTAGTTTGAAAAACTCTTGAATCAGAAGTTCTGATATAGAGCAGAAGTTCCAATTTGGATTGGAAGTTCCAGTTGATTCAGAAAAATCATCACAAGAAATTTATATCCTGAAAAAAGAAAATGAATGGAAATATGTGCAATTATGTAGTAAACAACTTTTGTACAGGAATATATTCTAAAATCTTGCTAGCAAGTAGATCGGGCAATATCAAGTATGAGCTAGCAAGAACATGAAGAACATAAGATGGACACAAGTGGTTATTTACCGGAGTTTGGATCCCTCGATCCTATGTCTCCATTGAGGGACCTCAATAGGCTGAGTTTCTTTCAATCCTTTTCCTCACCAAGTCTTAGCCAACGCTAAGATTGGATTTTCTATGAGTTACCTTGTAGAAGCCAAGGTGGGCTTGTTCAAACTTCTATGGGCACTCAACAATCTCTTGGATGCTCGCAGAGCAACGCCTAACTGTTTAGGAGGTAGCACCTCCAAGAGTAACAAATTCGTTGAAAATGTTTTGCTTACTCAAATCTTTGTGCTCAAGATTTCGCAAGAAAAGCAATCAACCCAACAACCCAAAATCTTCTCAAAAGTTGAAACAACAAATGTACAAGAATATTTTTAAGGAACTCTCAAATGGAATCACAAAGATTTACTCTAGATTTAGACTTGTAAGAGTGTGAAAGTTCTAGGATTTCGAAACTAGGGTTTGGGTTTCAAAGAACATGAGAAACTTTGCCAACTCAAATCTTTATCCACAAGATTTTCAATGAAAGCAACAAACTCAACCCACAAAAATCTTCTCAAAAGATAGATAAATAAAATTGCAAGAAGATTTCCGAAGAAACTCACAAGACGAATCACAAAGATTCATGCTAGATTTAAGCTTGAATGCAAAAGAGAGTTCTATGGTTAGGGTTTTGAGAGGGAGAATAAGATTGTAGGCAAAAGGGGTGTGCTGTTCAAAGTGGCTAAGGGTATTTATACCCCCACCAAAAATATGACCGTTTGGGAATTTTGGCCTACTGCCTCAAATGTTCTGATGGCAAATCGGAAGTTCCGATGGAAAATAAACTCCAAACCGATAGTTAAATCGGAAGTTCTGATGTCTGATCGGAAGTTTCGATGAAAACTTTAATTCCAAACAGAGTTCAAATCATAAGTTCCAATCCCAAATAGGAAGTTCTAACGCAGAAATAAATTTCAAACAGAGAGCTCAAATCAAAAGTTCCGATGGGTCGAAACTTCCGGTATACGATCGGAACTTCTGACATTCCTAGCAACACCCCAAAAAATAGGTCATAACTTTTGACTTCGAACTCCCTTTTTGATGATCCTTGACTTTTTAGAAAGCTTATTCAAAAGGCTATCCAACCCAACAAAGATCAAATCTTAAAACCCAAAGGAAAAAAGTTATGGCTATAATTTTTCTCTCAGGATAGCAATGGGATAAAACATTTTGAGCACAAAGCTTTTGGGGAAAATTTCAATGTATCCCTCTTAATAGTATGGTGGTTCTAGACTCAAATTTAATGGAATACAACATAATTCACCTTTGAGCCTATGTGGACTAAAGTGGAGCTTTTCTTCAAATTTGTTTCAACTAAAAACGGTGTTTCTTCACTTCTGATGGATGACAAGGTTGAAGCCATTTATACCTTAGTTGGGATTATTCTCCTGCACACACTTAGTTGAGCATGTTAGTCCAATAACATATATACCTTTATTTTGAGCAATATCTGCTTTTGAATTTCGGATGGATGTTTATCAACATATGAAGTGTGGGTGCTTCCAAATATTCAAGCCACTTGACATCCTTCAATACATGAAGCTTGAACTTGCTCTTCTCTTCATCAACTCTTACATTTCTTGAATAAGAGATGTGGATCACCCATAGTTTTCTTTTGGACTTACTTGGTACATCGGCACAAAGCTTCTACTCGCTCTTCACCATCACATTGGTCCTTCGGTGCCAAGCCTCTGCTTTCCCTTCACCTTTGCTTGGTCATTCGTAGTCGAGTATCACTTGCCCTTCACCATATTGCCATAGAAAACTACTTCTTATCCAACATCTTCAATATGTCTGCTTGATCCTCATGATTAATATTCCATTTGATCCTCAATATATAATCAATGGTATAACTCAAATGATCTTCATTAATCTTAGTTTCTTGCCAATCATCACTTTAGTTTGCATTTATCATATATACCATTACATACTCAACAAACTTCTATATCCAAGAATCCTACTTGTTGATTCTCACTCATGAGAATTCAACCTTTTGCTTGATGTCAGAACTTAACCTAACACACAAACTCATGGAAATGGTTAGTCCCAACATTCGTTGTCATTAATCACCAAAACTCAATACAACTCAAGGATTGAGATCTTTCAAGGGTCCTCTTAAAACTCTCTTATCGGACTTGGTGGCTAACATTACCAAGGAGTTTTCTTAGTTACCAATATGTTTGCTACTCATGTTTGGCTTGTGGCTCTCATATTCCGAAAGTGGTGTCCCTTGCTTTGCTGATCTCTCATCTTCTTTGCTAATGTTCACCTCAATTTTTTGATGAGATTCATTCACAATTTGTTGCGGTGTCATAGGTCTCAAAGTAATCTCCTTGGCATGCCACTTCAAGTGGTAAATGCTTGTTCTCCCATTGTGATGAACATATCTATCGTACTGCCATGAGTGCTCCAACAATAAATGACATGCGGTCATAGGCACCACATCACAGTCAATTGTCTTTGTATGGTCCAATCTGAAATTCGACACGTACTATTTGTCTGATCTTCATCTCACCATTGTCACTTAACCACTAAATATAATAAAGATTGGAGTGTGATAAGTACTTCAGCTTTAATTTTGTGCATAGTTCCTTACCAGCCAAGTTGTGACAGCTGCCACCATCAATTATTACCTTAAATGCTTTGCTAGGACCAATAACAACCTTGGTTTGAAACAGATTACACCAGTGATTTTCAAAACTAGGTGTCACACTCAGCACTCTTTGTGAACAAACAATAGTAGAAAAATGTGTCGCATAAGCATCTGCAACATCAACAACAGGATCATCATCTTCCTCACCATTCTAAGAAGTAGTATCAGCAGCAGCATCCGTCCCATACTCTAAATCTTCATTGATAAACATGACCTTTTTATTGGGGCAGTTCCTCTTAAAGTGGTCCTTACCACCACATGTATAGCAAATCATGTCCCTATTTTTTACTGTAGACATTTATGAGTTAGCACTACTAGCAGCAAGGTATACCGTGTTTCTTGCAATGGATTCTGACTTGGTGGCCGAAGAAATTCCACGCAAACCAGAAGTAGATCCTAAGGTCGGCGCCCCACTACTTGGTCTAGTTGAAAAACGACCCTTGGTTGTAGTAGAACGTGAAGCAAATCTTACGTCTTATGCATTCTGAAGTTCAACTTCACGTACTTGATATAGCAAATATGTCATGTCATCATACTTGTGAGACCGAACAATGCGCTTGATGTTATATGTTAAACCAGAAAGAAAACATTGTATGGTTTGTTGGGGATGTTCACATACTCTAGCTCACTGCATGATAAACTCCATCTCATGATAATAAGCATCCACGGTCATAATACTTTCCTTCAAATTCTGCAATTTGTCATATAGGAAGCACATATAGTTGTGTGGAATAAAATGTTCACACATGACTTCCTTCATAGTTCTCCATGTAACAATTTCTGGTTCACCATCTTCCTGTCTAGTCTACACCAGATTATCCGACCAATGCAAGGCATAACCATCAAATTGGATTTGCTGCCTGAAGACCTTGCATTCGTTGGTATGATGTGATGGGGAATTGTGACACTTGCAATATTTTCTCTTCTTTAGTTCTTCGACATGTGGTATTATGTGGTCAAGCGATATGTGAATTTTCTTCTCCCTATGCAACAGGTAAAATATTTTATTGGCCTTGTCGATATTGAAGCCATAGTTCTCTTTCTTCTTAGTCAGTTTTATCCATGGGCATGCGACATGCTTCTTGTTCTTAGACCACTTGGCTATCCCGACTTCTGCGTCAGAGACGTTGTCCTCGCTGGAGTCCGAGTGGTACACTCGGGCGTAAGTAATCGTCTTCTGGTACTTGTCCTATCTGACTTCTTGGAATCGGCTCTCATGGGCCGATACCATTTACAGCAGTTGCGAGAGGCTTTCGTACTCATGTGATGAAAACTTCTCCCTGATAGGGCCCAAAAGCCTCTTAAACATCAGCTCTGCCAACTGACTATCACTGAGGCTCACGCTGTAACATCTGCTTCGCACGTCCCGGGACCTCTATATATAATCTGGGATTGAATCGTTCACCCTTTGTTTCGCGGATGTCAAGTCAGTCAGCTTCATCTCTTGGATCCCGGTGAAGTACTTGTGAAACTTCTATTTCAGGTCTGCCCATCCTCTGATGGAATCCACCGGCAGCGAAGAAAACCACATGAAGGTCGATCCTGATAGGGATAGCGGGAAAAATCATACCTTCAGCGCTTCGTCAACCAATGCCTCCCCACACTGGGCGAGAAACCGGCTAATGTGCTCAATTGTGGAAATTGAGTCTTGTCCTGAGAACTTGGTGAAATCTAGCACCTTGTATTGGCCTGGCAGTAGCACTCGATCAAACCATTCTGGATATGGCCGTCGATACATGTATGTCTGCTCTTTAGGCTTCAACCTAAATTGATCCTTGATGAGCTCTATGATCCAATTTACCCAATCATCTTCATGTTGGCCTAGCGACGGACATTGGGTAGGCATTGGTGCCTGTTGATACTAGTCTCGCTGAGCAGCGTCGTATCTATATTGCTCTGCATCTCTATAGGGCATTGCTTCGTAGTACGTTGTCCGATGATATCCAGTAGGGATGATATCGGGTGCCCCCTTGGTAGCATGGGGTCCACCGGGGGTCTATTGCGATGTCGTACATCACTTACGACACTCCTTGCCCTAGAATTCTTAGGTCGAACGCTAGGAACACCACCTGCGCGTTCTTATCGGCCCTGCTTGGTGTGCCCTGGGGCAAACTGTGTGAGGAGGCCGACGGCTGGATTTCTTTGTTGCCTTCATAGCAGAGCCAAGAGTTTGGCTGGTCTGGCCTCATCGGAGCTTGCGGCAGTGATGCCAACCGAGTGTGTTGCAGTAGTCTTAATTGGTCATTGGGGAGGTACGTCGGACCTTGCGGTGCCTCGTGAACCACTATGCCCTCGATGGCCTCCTTGATCAGCCCTTGAATGGTCGTGGCCAGTGTTCCTGATATGCTGACTAGTGAATGGTGGATCGCTTGATCGACAACTTCTTGGAGACTGGCCTGAGAGTTTTCTGTTGGCTGACCAACCTATGTGGTCAGCATTGGCGTTGGAAACGGGGCCCTCTAAACGGGACCCAGCCAATTCATGTCGTAGACTTGCAGGCATGACTTCCAGAATTTCTCCACGTGTTGCTGCACTTCTCACCTCTGCTCTTAGGTCAGAGCATCCATGGTGATCGGGATGACATTTCCCTCATCGAGCTCGCCCACCATGGCTGAGTTGTTGGAGATGGTCCCACTGGGCGTGCCAAAAAAGCATGTTGGCGTGCTTTTTAGTCACACGTTGACACACGTGTGGCTTGGGAGATCTGCTTAACTCCAGTGCAGGTCCTACGTTCTTAGAAAAGGGGTTCAAGGCGTGCCAATCAGTTTGACCCTGTAACTGATAAGGGATCAAAAAAGATAAACATTAGTAGCATAGCCGATCGGCTGGCAAGCTAATGATAGTGTCAAAGACGATAAAATCATGAATCACCGTGCCAGTCGGCCATAAGGTCGACATCCCAAGTTGACCCAATCGAGCGAGCACATCATCGGCCGATGGAAAAGATAGATAATGCATATAGGCCGATGCACACCCTTCAACAGTGAATATGATACGAAGATGAATTAAAGATAACCGATCAGCTTGTACTCTAATAGAAATAATTAAAGCATGACAGATAACAGATCTATACCATGGAGATCATCACAAAAACTAGATCGGACCTAACCAAGACAGTAGCTAATCACAATTATCTGAACAATATATCAACGAATCAGACAAACTTTATTTAGATAAACAATATACGACATAAAAAAGATACAATAGCAAAAGATGTCGGACCTAACCGATGAAGCCTCATACTATTAGACCCAGATCACATCAATCTAAGAGATCAAACCTAACTGAAGCAGCCTTAGACCTAGCCAAATACACTAAGAACAACTGGGGACTGTACTATTTAACTGTTCTCCTCAAGAGATTGAACTGAACCGATGCAGCCGTGAGGATACTACCCTAGTTGGTACGAATGTCGGGGGTGGTGGGACTCACCTCTTCACCGGAGATCAAAATGATGCAGCCTAGCTCCGAGCGCCTGAGTCCCGCCGGATAACCTTGGGGCTCAAGGGTGGCGATTCACCAATTGGTTGGTTGAACGATAGTTATCTAATCTAACCTAAGGGATATATATTTATAGTCCGGAAACTTTCCATTCAAGTAACTTATCCAGCCGATTCTAGATGAACCTATAACCATCTTCTGTTCTTATCTCCATCAGCTCCCCTATCCGATCATGCATCTATTGCGGACAGACTCCTCTGACTTTCCTTGACCGGATCCTCTTTGACCTTTTGTTGACCGTGCGCCATCCTTGGTCGGCCTTGGGTTTTACTAAATCTTGGCGCTAACAGACTCCTATGGTGAGTTGGAGTCCTATGTTGATTGGAGTCCTAAACCAATCCAAATTTAATTAGATACAAATCAACCCATGGTGGGTTCAGCCATATTTATTGGGCACAAAAGCCCTACCTCAAAGGTGCATCCAATTAAGGATTTATCTTGTTGTAGTGTATCTTGCCGCATTTCTCCTTCTCTTCCTCAGGCCAATCTTCTTCTCCCCGTGTCATGCTTATGTTTCCTTCAAATATGATCATACAGAAATGCATAGACTTAGGTATTATAAAATTATTGTCAATAATTATATCAGATTCAACTAGAAGTGAAATCACCTATTGATCAAGTAACTTTTCACGTTCCCTTGTGATTGGTCCAATCCTGACTTTTGTAGATTAATTATGGGAAACAATATTATTAGGAGAGAATGGTAAGCTAGGGATGTCCTCATCATGTCCTATATGAAAAGTGAACCCTGAATCTAATATAAAGAGATATGTTTATACCAAAATCCTTATAATTAGTGAATTAGCACTCAAGTTCAGAATGTAATCTCAACATAAGTAAAATTGACTCGGTGTAGAGTTTTGTGTCGTTGATTGGGATCACCTCTTGACTATATAAAAGGGCGGGGCACACCCTAGACGTAGGACTATTATCACTCAGGAGATCTGAACTAACATAAATCTTGGTTCTTGTTTTCTAATAATCGACCATTGGGTCTAAGAGTGCAACGCTTCCCTAACCGTCATTCACCACCTCACGTACCCCTTGGGTGGACTACTTGGCAATTCACCGATAAATACAAATACATATATTTTTGAATACAAATACAAAATGGATAGTTTAAATTCAAATCTAAATCTAGATATTTACTAAGTTTAACTTGAAATGGATATAAAAATAAAAAGTGTGAAATCCATCTATATTTTAGTTGATCAAATTCGATTAATCAACAAAAAATTGTGAATGTTACATATAAACATGTAACACAAATATAATCAATTAAAATTTTGTGAATCAAACATAATTAATCAGCCAACCAAATATTTTTACTATAGCAACATAATAGAAATATATGTGGTAGTTGTTTTTTGTTCTACACTTCAATAATAGCAAAAATAATATACAATGTCAAACACTCAAATACCAAATAAATTCGAATATTTCCATTTATCATCCATATTTAATTTGAATACAAATACAAATATCCACATTTACAGTTTATCAGATACACATATAAATAATTCAAATATTTTCATATGCATAGGAGGTTTGGGGAGGAAGACACATCTTTGCTGAGAGCCCTCATTCGTTTTGGCGAACTACGTTAAAATATAGTTCTTAATATTTTATTAGATTGTTAGTTTCATCCATGAAAACAATTTATTTGCTGATTATTTATTAGTAGCATGTTAATTTTGAGGGTAATCTCACTTCTACCCTAATAGGTAATTGTACCTAGCTCATCTAGGTTTGCCCACCAAACAGATAAAAAACTAAATGGTCTGACCCATACAACCAAACAAAAAACTGGACCGCAACATCCATTCTACCTATCAGGTTTGCCCTCAACTAACAACTCCAACTAAACATATCCTTAATCATCACCCCCTCCCCGCCACCTTCATTGTCGTCCCCCTCCCTCGATGCCTCCATCACTGCCCTACCAAAGATGTAGCACCCTGCACATAATAACGACACTCAATAAGCAAATGAATATCTGAAACAAAAAGTATTTAGAGGTTGTTTGGCTTCCCTAGGCTAAATTTTAGTCCCTGTCACATCAGATGTTTAGATGTTAATAATAAGGACTAAACATGAGCTAATTAAAAAACTAATTACATAACTCCTATGCTAATTTGTGAGATGAATCTCTTAAACATAATTAATTCATCATTAGCACATATTTACTGTAGCACCACATTGTCAAATCATAAACTAATTATGTTTAATAGATTCGTCTCACGAATTAGCCTAAGAGTTTTGTAATTAGTTTTATAATTAGCTCATGTTTAATATTTCTAATTAGCATCCGAACATCCGATAAGATAGAGACTAAAGTTTAGTCTAGAGGAACCAGACGACCTCTTAGGACTAGTTTGGGAACCCAAATTCCTGACCCATTCCCTAGGGACGGGTCGGGATTTTAAATTAAAATCCCAGCCTATCCCAAGGAATAGGCTGGAATTTTGGGCTATCTGTTGACACGAAAACGTGCCCCCGCACTTGGGTCAGTTCGATGATCCAAAAGTGTGCGGATACTTAGGGACAGGCCTAAGCGTGACGTAGCACCAACGTCGCGTTCCGACTACCCTTAGTCGTGATAAGGGGGATGGAGTCGCCAGGCAATCAGATCACACAAAATAATCCAATTAGCCGAATGAAATATATTGAGCAAAATAAAGTCAGCAAACCAGTGGGAGCCTGTCTGCTTCGGAGTATGGTGTGGAGGGGTCGCCGAAGTACACCTTCGGCGTCCGGTGCGAAGTGCCTCGCCGAAGGATGCCTTCAGCGTTTAGGCTAGTCCGGTCGAAGATGGACTCTGAACGGATCCGGCCGTGACAAGCACCTCCGAACGGCAGGGTTCAGCGCGAAGTCCCTGATACAGCGAAGTACAAATAAATGATCCAAGCGCCGCACGCGGGCGACTTCATCCAGAGCGAGGTACGAGCGTGGCGAAGCCTGTAGCGATGAAGTGTGTTGGCAAAGCGTGTAGGCGAAGCCCGTAGTCTCGCCAAAGGGTGTCCTGGCGACCTCCGGAACCGATCTTTTGGCTCCGGACACCTCCGGCGAAGTAGCTCCGAACGTGGAAACCTGCAACAGAGAAGGTGCGAAGTACCAATTCGGCATGAGGACCGAATTCTGCTAAGTGTTGCACTAGTAGCGAAGGTAGCAATCTGTTACGCAGATTGGCGGATACTTCACAGGCGAAGTAACAAGGCGCTAGCAATCTATGAGAAACCAAGGGTTGGTTTCAGTGTTTGTGATGAGTGATTGACAGGTTTTTTACCCTCTGTTCGAAGGGGGTTTGGAGTTTGTACCTCCGAAGGTGTTCGGAAGAGGTTGTACCTCCGAAGGGTTTCGGAGGTGGTACCTCCGAAGAGTGTTCGGAGGTGATTTTACCGAAGGGTGTTCGGTGTTTGCTTGGTGCAGCGGAGTGTGCCTGTCGGAGGGGTCCGACAGTACACGATGACTGAGTTTGTACCGAAGGGGCTTCGGTACTTTGGGCGGTACACCGAAGTGTGTGCCGGAGGTTGCTAACCCGGAGAGGTCTCCGGAGTACTGGATACACTTGTCTGCTTGTCTGTGGTGCGCAGGGACTTCGGAGGCGACGGACGAACGTAGCAGGTGAACCTGGGTCAAGCGGGAGGCTTGATGCCAGGGGAGCGGGGAGCTCTGTCACGGTGGCTGCGAAGGTGGTCCGGGTCGGTCCTCGGGTCGAGGCGTGCCAGGTGAAGGCAGAAAGTACGGAGCGTGGCTCCGGCTGAAGGTGCTCCGAGACAAAGTCCTCGGAGGTGAGGCACTTCGAAGGTACTCCGAATGGAGTAACTTCGGAGTTGGTTGGATCAAGTCCTCTGCGGAGGCCTGGATTTCGAAGTGTGCTCCGGAGGGAGACACTCGAAGGTGCCCGACGAAGGTCTCAGAAGTCGAGGCGCATCGAAGGCATAGTCCAGGTGAGGCTCGTCGAGGAGTGTGCTCGGGGAGAGACACTGCGACGAAGTGCTCATGGAATGCTTCATGCGGAGGCCTTGGACGAAGGAGGGACTTCGAAGGGTGGTACTCCGAAGGTGGGGCTTCGGAGGGTGGAAGGCTTCGGAGCAAGTCTAGCTCCGGAGCAAGGTTGACTTGAGGTGCTTCGGCCTGCATGGCTTCGGTACACGGACTGACGGAGTTCGAGCTGGGAGTAGCTGCGAAGCCGTGGTGGTCCACTCCGGAGGTGTTGGTACGAAGGCCCAAGGGCTTTGACGGCTTCGGCTCAAAACCATCACTGTATCGGAGACTGACTTCGGTGAAGCGAAGGCCAACAGGCTCAAGGCTTCTCACCGAAGCTACCGCACCCTCGCGTGCGAAGGGAGGCTGCAGAAGGTCAAAAACTGCAAAGGCTGACACTGTCTGCTCTGCAAAAAGCTGACGCTGTCCCCTCTGCAAAAGCTGACAGAGAAGCCTCCAGAATAAAGGTGGACTACCTTTTGTACCCCTTAGTTCTGTAGAGACAAATCCTTTGTAAACCCTAGGGGTAGTGTAGTCATTTCCTTTGGGTGAACTGTGGGCTATAAATATGGGGGCTCGGTAGGTAACATTTAACACTTTGAGCATTTACTGTTGAGCTCCTGTAGCCACATACCTCGCTGTATTCATCCAGAGTTCAATATATTTGTGTTCCTTGTTCAAGCGGCGAAGCCCTGCTTCTTTGTGCTTTTTGCTTGAGCTCGCATTACATACCTCGCTAGTTATAGTGAACCGAAGCCTGTCTAGGCGAAGGTTGTTCCTGTGCGAAGTGTGTTTTTCAGCGTGCTGTCGCTCTGTGTAACTTGAGGCCAGACCTCACAGATTACTAGCGAAGCCCTGTTTGAGGCCTGTTTTGCTTCTTGTGTCGAAGCCCTTAGCGTAGTCCATTTGTGTGCGTGTAGACCTTCGGGTACGAAGCACAGCACCAGTTGCTGCTGCCAAGTACTTGGTCGAAGTCCTTAGAGGGCAGTCCACTCTTGCGAAGGGTGAAGTGTGAAGCCTGCTCGAAGCACCCTGTGTGCGGAGCCTGCACTGACTTAGCAGAGTAGATTTTCGAGGGCTGTTAGTGGAGCGAAGTCTTCTTGGCTTCGAACTTTTGCTCCTGCGAAGCCTGTGTTCGGAGCCGTCGAAGTACCTCCGAACCAGACCTTCGAAGGTTGTGTTCGAAGCCTGTTCCACAGAAGACAGAACCAATCCGAAGGCTAAGTTTTTAGCCCGAAATTTTAAAAGCTCCCATTCACCCCCCCTCTGGTCGCCGTTTCCGGTCCAACAATTGGTATCAGAGCGGGTTAAGATCACCAGTTGACCTTAACCGGTTTTGTGATCTGTTGGCGACATGGATAGAGGCAGTAAAATTCCTCTGTTCGATGGGACAGACTTTGGATACTGGAAGGTGCGCATGGAGGCTTACTTGTTAAGCCAAGGAAATGCAATTTGGGAGATTGTGGACTCACAATACTCCATCCCTGAGACTCGCACCTCTCAGACTGAGAAGGATCAGTATAATGCCAACTCTAAGGCAAGAAATATATTGTTCGTCGGTTTGAGTAGAAGTGAGTTCGATAGGGTGCAGCACCTTAGGACTGCTAGGGAGATTTGGACAACGCTCACTGTCTTTCATGAGGGCTCTACTCAGATTAAGGCCAGGCGCCAAAGCACCTACAATCAACAGTATCAGCTGTTTGTGCAGGCACCTGGTGAATCTATAGATGCCATGTTTTCTCGCTTTGACGCGATAGTGAGTAACTTACGCTCCAACGGGACGCTTGCTTACAGTGATCATGATAGGGCTATCAAGCTTCTCTATGCTCTTGACCGTAGCATATGGGAAGTGAAGATATCCAGCATTGAGGAGTCCACAGGTTATGACACATTGACCTGTGATGAGCTCTTTAGCAAGCTGAAGTCCACAGAGATTGCCAAGGCATCTCTTGCAGTGCACAGAAGCTCTTTGCCACAGCCATTGGCATTGGTTTCTAGCACTAGCCGTGGCACCACTGCAGAACCAAGCACATCTGGTACTTGTGTTTTTGCAGATGGTTTTGCTTTGTCTTCTCTGGTCTCCATCACAAAGGAGCAGGTGGACACACTAGCTGATGATGAGCTTGCTCTCATTGCCAGGAGGTTCACCCGCTTTCATCATGAAAGACGGGATCAGAGGAGAAGTGGTTTTGGTGGCTGTTATGAATGTGGCGACACCTCTCATATTAAGGCCAATTGCCCCAAGCTCAAGAAGAAGGATGAGAGTGAGCGCCCCAAATACCACAAAAAGGAGAGGAAGCCTTTTGTGAAAGGCAAGCGCGGCAAGATGGCTAAGAAAGTAGCCAAGGCCGCTTCCAGAGCTTTTGTTGCTGCTCTCAGCGACATCGACACGTCCTCAACTGAGGAGTCGAGCTCTGAGGAGGAGGAGTCCCCAATGAAGGAGGACAAGAAGGACAAGAAGGGAAGAGACTTCACTGGCCTTTGCTTCATGGCCGACAGCGATCACAGCGGTGATGAGCTTGACTCATCTGAGGTAAACCTATCATCTGACCAGCTACTAATTAAATTAGATGAGCTGAATGAAGTAGTTCTCGGTCAGGATAGATTACTTGTGCAAGCCGCTAGAGAAAGAAAAGACCTTAGACTTAGGCTAGAAACTATTTCTACTGAATATGCCATGCTTAAGTCTAAATTTGATGATGCTGAATGTGAGTCATGTTCTGTTGTCATGAGTGAGCTTGCTCAGTTGCGCTCTGTACATGCTCAAACTCTCTCTGAGCTTGAGACTGCACAGAAGCAGCTTTTGGAGGTGGATTCTAGACCTCATGATATTATTGATTGCATGAACTGCTCTTTATTACGCGATAGCATTAATTTACGTGATAAGCATGTTCATGATTTAGAGGCTAGATTGGAGAGGGTCGGTAGTTTTAAGGATGTGCAGCCTGTGTGTGACACTTGCATCACCCTTAAGGACCAGCTAGGCACTGCTAGAGAGCGTGCTGAGAACCTCATGTCCGAAAATGAATACCTTCTTTCTGTGGTTAATAAATGCACTGAGGGAAAGGGTAGGATGGATTTGCTCTTGGCCAAGACCAAGTTGTGTGCTGACAGAGCAGGGGTAGCTCTAGGTTTGGGTTTTGAGAGGATACCTTCAGACAGTAAGTCCAAAACTGTTTTTACCTCTCCCACCACCCTAGAGAAAGAGAGAGCTCTGTTGGACACCCCATCAGCCAAAAAGCCTACCCATCCACCAAAGAAAATCACTCCTACCAAGAAAAATCCTCCCAAGAAAACCACTCAGAGAAAACCCAAGGAGCCTGTGAGAGTTGCTCCTGTGACCCATGAGAGTGCCCCTAGGAGAGTGTTTCATTGTTCCTATTGTCAGCGGGCGGGTCATTTGGTTGGGTTTTGTTTTCGTCGCATCAAGGATGAGCGACGCTCTCAGGCGATGAGTTACCAGGACATGCATTACCCATCTTTAGGTATGCATGAGTCTGAGTTGTACTATCGTCCTGCTTTTGAGGCTCCTCGTGCTTCTCGGAGAGGTTTTGCTCCTCGAGGTGTTCACTATGTTTCATATGGTGATAGACCTCGGGCTAGCAGATTTGTACCTCGTCAGAGTAGGAGACCTCGACATGTTGTTCGTTCACAGCATGTAGGTAGACCTCGCACTTTGCATTATTCTGATTATCATGTGCATGGACCGTCTACTTTTACTGCGCCTACTACTCGTGTCACTCAGTGTTGGATGCCTCGTCATTATTTCACTCACCCCAGCACTGAGCGATCGAGACATTCTTATCGTGTGTAGGCGACAGATCGAGGCTTGGAGGGCACGTGGATCATGGACTCCGGTTGTTCGCGCCACATGACCGGAGATGCAGCTTGGTTCTCCAGCCTCACCACAACCAAGCAAAGGGAACATATCACCTTCGGAAACAATCGAAGGAGTAGAGTGAAAGGTAAAGGTGTGGTAAGAATTAACTCGAATTTCACTCTCAAAGATGTTGCTTTGGTTGAGCACCTGGGATACAATTTGCTGTCTGTATCTCAGTTGCTTGATGAGGGCTTCGAAGTGCGATTTCATCGCAATACTTCGCAAGTGCTCAATTCTGATGGCGTTGTGGTGTGTAAGATCTTTAGAGTTGGGAGAGTTTTTGGAGCTGATTTTTCAGAGTCGTCTGGTTCTTCTCATTGTCTTGTTGCACATTCGACGTCTGAGCTTTGGAAGTGGCATAGGAGACTAGGGCATATGAGCTTTGAGTTGCTCGCTCGTCTGAGCGCCCTAGGCCTGATCCGAGGATTGCCCAAGCTCAAGTTTGAGAAGAATTTAGTTTGCGCTCCATGTCGACATGGAAAAATGATTGCCGCTTCACATTCGCCAGTCACCACAGTGATGACTGAACAACCCGGAGAACTTCTCCATATGGACACTGTAGGTCCTTCTCGGGTCAGTTCTTTAGGCGGCAAGTGGTATGTTCTAGTAATTGTCAACGATTTCTCTCGCTACTCTTGGGTCTTCTTTCTTGCCAGCAAGGATGAAGTGTTTTCACACTTTCGGAGCTTGGCTTTGAGACTTTTTACTGAACTCCCTGGTGCATTAAAATTCATTCGAAGCGATAATGGCACCGAGTTCAAAAACAGTCTCTTTGTGGACTTTTGAATGGAGCATGGCATAGAACATCAATTCTCTGCTCCGCGGGTTCCTCAACAAAACGGTGTTGTTGAAAGGAAGAACCGCACTTTGGTTGAGATGGCTAGGACGATGCTTGATGAGCATAGGACTCCTAGAAAATTCTGGGTTGAGGCCATGAACACTGCATGTTACATCTCAAACCGAATTTTCTTATGCTCAATTTTAAATTTGACATCTTATGAGCTGCGTTTTGGGAGACAGCCCAAGGTTACTCATCTTCGAGTTTTTGGCTGTCGCTGCTTTATCCTAAAACGTGGTAACTTGGATAAATTTGAGTCGCGATCTTCTGACGGGATCTTTTTGGGTTATACTACTCATGGTCATTCTTATCGTGTTTATAACTTGGAGACTAACACTGTCATCGAGTCATGTGATGTGACTTTTGATGAATCAACCCCCTCTGTTAGTTCTGCTTTTGAACAGGCAAATGAACACGACATGGAACAGACCTTATTTGAAGAAGAAGAAGATCCCAGAGAATTCGAGGATGAACCCCTACTTCCCTCAACGTCAACCCCCGAAGCTGACCCCGCTTCAACTACTTCGGCACGAGGTCCCGAAGCGACTACCTCAACATCGGTCATCTTGGACCACTCCAACGCACAAGTTGAGGGGGAGACTGCATCCCGTCGCGAGGCTCCACATCATGTTCAAAGGATGCATCCTCCCGAGCAGATCATTGGTGAGCTTGATCAAAGGGTAACACGTTCTCACGCCCATTTCACTAATGCTGCTTTTGTTGCTTCTTTCGAGCCTTTAGATGTTAGTCATGCACTTTCTGATTCTAGTTGGATCAATGCCATGCATGAGGAACTTGAAAATTTTGAGAGAAACCAAGTCTGGACTTTAGTTGATCCTCCACCAAATGTTCATTTCATTGGAACAAAATGGATTTTCAAAAACAAACAAGGGGAGGATGGGACTATAGTTAGAAACAAGGCTAGACTTGTAGCTTAGGGCTTTTCTCAACTAGAAGGGATTGATTTTACTGAAACTTTTGCACCTGTTGCTCGCCTTGAGGCCATTAGGATTTTGCTTGCCTTTACAACATCCCGGGGATTCAAAATCTATCAAATGGATGTCAAAAGTGCTTTTCTTAATGGCTTCATAGGTGAAGATGTTTATGTAAAACAACCCCCTGGTTTTGAAAACCCCAAGTACCCACATAAAGTCCTTAAACTTCATAAGGCTCTTTATGGACTCAAGCAGGCTCCTCGGGCTTGGTATGACAGACTTAAGTCTTTTCTGCTTGAGCGAGGGTATTTGATGGGCTCTGTTGATAAAACATTGTTTACTCTCAAGCATGGCAAAGATTTCCTCCTAGTTTAGATTTATGTGGATGATATCATCTTTGGTGGCTCTTCTCATGCTTTGGTTGCCGAGTTTGCAGATACCATGAGCAGGGAGTTTGAAATGTCGATGATGGGTGAACTCACCTTTTTCCTTGGTTTGCAAATCAAACAAAGCAAACAAGGTACTTTTGTCCACCAGACGAAGTACACCAAGGACCTGCTCAAGAAGTTCGACATGTCCGATGCGAAGCCCCTCGCCACTCTAATGGCTACATCTGTAGCATTGGACCCTGACGAAGATGGAGAAGCCGTAGATCAGAAGGAGTTCCAAAGCATGATCGGCTCCCTCCTCTACTTGACTGCCACGAGGCCGGACATACATTTCGCTGTGTGTCTGTGCGCTCGTTTTCAGGCTTCACCACGAGCTTCGCACCGCCAAGCGGTTAAGCGCATCTTAAGGTATCTCAAACACACCCTTGAATTTGGCATATGGTATTCAGCTTCTTCGTCTTTATGTCTTCGAGGTTATTCTGATGCGGATTTTGCTGGGTGTAGAATTGATAGGAAGAGTACCTCTGGTACTTGTCATTTTTTGGGTACTTCACTGGTTTGCTGGTCTTCCCGCAAACAGTCTAGTGTTGCACAATCGACGGCTGAGGCCGAATATGTTGCTGCAGCTAGCTGTTGCTCTCAGATTTTGTGGATGGTTTCCACTTTGCGGGATTTCGGGTTGGATTATAAGAGTGTTCCACTTTTCTGTGATAACACTAGTGCTATTTGTATTGCAAACAACCCGGTTCAGCATTCCAGAACCAAACACATTGATGTGAGATATCATTTTCTCAGAGATCACAATGAGAAGGGTGATATTGAACTTCAATATGTTGATACCCAACACCAGCTTGCCGACATTTTTACAAAACCCCTCGATGCTTCTCGTTTTGCTTACTTGCGTGGGGAACTTGGCATTTGTCACCCTTACGGCATTTTGTGAGGGGGAGCTGTTTTAGATGGATGTGCCTTTGTCTAATTGTGTTGAAATTGCATTTACATATTTTGCACTTATATGCCTGCTTATAATTCATGAAATCATGTCAGCTCAGCTCTTTTTAATTCATCTGGAACATTCATGTGCATGGTGTTTTATTTTCAAAATCAAATCGTGCTCACTGCTTAGTCTTGAATCTAGCATGTTTAGGCAGGACTGCTTTAGCTATCTTTTATCTGCTTGATAGCAAGACACATTTCTTTGGATGCTAAAAATTGCAACTTGAAAAATTGTTCTACATTTTCATGGATATTCATAAAGTGACAAACAATTGGTTCACTTATTTAAACTCAAAAACTCCATGATTTGCATGCTTTAAGAGAAAAGATCCAGGTGGGTTTGTTTGTCGCACTACCCTATTCTAGACTGCTTACCATTGCACATTGGTCTGAACTAGAATAGCGTAGTGTCTGCCAAAATCTATGCTTTAAGCTTCTTATGGCTTTCATGCCCAGGCTTGGCCGGATTGGAAAGTATAAGGTGGACAAACAAATAACCCCTGGCACTAAGAAAAGAACAACAAAATTCATTGATTAACAAGTTTGCTTTTCAAGCTCCATTTGAACTGGACTTGTCTGTCTAGAGTAGAAATTGACTAGCTTTGCGCAGTCCTTGCTCTTACTTGTCTAGTTTCCTTGACTAAGTCGTGATGCTTTTATTTCAAAAATGATCAAATCACATGCTTCATCATGCTTTTAGAGAATATTAATTTGAGCTGAGCCCATGATCATTGGTGTTATTGGTGGCATATTTTTGCTTCATATGTCTTTGCAATTCTGCTCATTTCGAAGCTTTGCATCTTTTACATGCTCCTTGATGCTTGCATTGCCAAAGGGGGAGAAATTCCGAAAGAGACTTGCTTTGTTCTCCGTCGCAAGGGGGAGAAAATTTGACATAAAGGGGGAGAAGATTCTTTGTTGCCAAAGGGAAAACTTAACTCAGGGGTTGTTTTTATTGCCAAAGGGGCTTTTTACTCTTTTGAAAACGGGGGAGGAAAATTCTTTTATCAAGTGATATGATTTGGCTCTTTTCTGAGTTTTTATGGTCACTTGTGTGCTGAAAATTTTAAATTTTCTTGAACTTGGATTTGGTTGTCAATGCACTCATCAAGGGGGAGATTGAGAAACCAAGGGTTGGTTTCAGTGTTTGTGATGAGTGATTGACAGGTTTTTTACCCTCTGTTCGAAGGGGGTTCGGAGGTTGTACCTCCGAAGGTGTTCGGAAGAGGTTGTACCTCCGAAGGGTTTCGGAGGTGGTACCTCCGAAGAGTGTTCGGAGGTGATTTTACCGAAGGGTGTTCGGTGTTTGCTTGGTGCAGCGGAGTGTGCCTGTCGGAGGGGTCCGACAGTACACGATGACTGAGTTTGTACCGAAGGGGCTTCGGTACTTTGGGCGGTACACCGGAGTGTGTGCCGGAGGTTGCTAACCCGGAGAGGTCTCCGGAGTACTGGATACACTTGTCTGCTTGTCTGTGGTGCGCAGGGACTTCGGAGGCGACGGACGAACGTAGCAAGTGAACCTGGGTCAAGCGGGAGGCTTGATGCCAGGGGAGCGGGGAGCTCCGTCACGGTGGCTGCGAAGGTGGTCCGGGTCGGTCCTCGGGTCGAGGCGTGCCAGGTGAAGGCAGAAAGTGCGGAGCGTGGCTCCGGCTGAAGGTGCTCCGAGACAAAGTCCTCGGAGGCGAGGCACTTCGAAGGTACTCCGAATGGAGTAACTTCGGAGTTGGTTGGATCAAGTCCTCTGCGGAGGCATGGATTTCGAAGTGTGCTCCAGAGGGAGACACTCGAAGGTGCCCGACGAAGGTCTCAGAAGTCGAGGCGCATCGAAGGCATAGTCCAGGTGAGGCTCGTCGAGGAGTGTGCTCGGGGAGAGACACTGCGACGAAGTGCTCATGGAATGCTTCATGCGGAGGCCTTGGACGAAGGAGGGACTTCGAAGGGTGGTACTCCGAAGGTGGGGATTCGGAGGGTGGAAGGCTTCGGAGCAAGGCTAGCTCCGGAGCAAGGTTGACTTGAGGTGCTTCGGCCTGCATGGCTTCGGTACACGGACTGACGGAGTTCGAGCTGGGAGTAGCTGCGAAGCCGTGGTGGTCCACTCCGGAGGTGTTGGTACGAAGGCCCAAGGGCTTTGACGGCTTCGGCTCAAAACCGTCACTGTATCGGAGACTGACTTCGGTGAAGCGAAGGCCAACACGCTCAAGGCTTCTCACCGAAGCTACCGCACCCTCGCGTGCGAAGGGAGGCTGCAGAAGGTCAAAAACTGCAAAGGCTGACACTGTCTGCTCTGCAAAAAGCTGACGCTGTCCCCTCTGCAAAAGCTGACAGAGAAGCCTCCAGAATAAAGGTGGACTACCTTTTGTACCCCTTAGTTCTGTAGAGACAAATCCTTTGTAAACCCTAGGGGTAGTGTAGTCATTTCCTTTGGGTGAACTGTGGGCTATAAATATGGGGGCTCGGTAGGTAACATTTAACACTTTGAGCATTTACTGTTGAGCTCCTGTAGCCACATACCTCGCTGTATTCATCCAGAGTTCAATATATTTGTGTTCCTTGTTCAAGCGGCGAAGCCCTGCTTCTTTGTGCTTTTTGCATGAGCTCGCATTACATAC
The DNA here is from genome assembly GCA_019279435.1 of Zizania palustris. Classification (NCBI taxonomy): domain Eukaryota; kingdom Viridiplantae; phylum Streptophyta; class Magnoliopsida; order Poales; family Poaceae; genus Zizania; species Zizania palustris. The sequence continues at coordinate 46,745,587 of JAAALK010000079.1, forward strand.
CTCGCTAGTTATAGTGAACCGAAGCCTGTCTAGGCGAAGGTTGTTCCTGTGCGAAGTGTGTTTTTCAGCGTGCTGTCGCTCTGTGTAACTTGAGGCCAGACCTCACAGATTACTAGCGAAGCCCTGTTCGAGGGCCGTTTTGCTTCTTGTGTCGAAGCCCTTAGCGTAGTCCATTTGTGTGCGTGTAGACCTTCGGGTACGAAGCACAGCACCAGTTGCTGCTGCCAAGTACTTGGTCGAAGTCCTCAGAGGGTAGTCCACTCTTGCGAAGGGTGAAGTGCGAAGCCTGCTCAAAGCACCCTGTGTGCGGAGCCTGCACTGACTTAGCAGAGTAGATTTTCGAGGGCTGTTAGTGGAGCGAAGTCTTCTTGGCTTCGAACTTTTGCTCCTGCGAAGCCTGTGTTCGGAGCCGTCGAAGTACCTCCGAACCAGACCTTCGAAGGTTGTGTTCGAAGCCTGTTCCACAGAAGACAGAACCAATCCGAAGGCTAAGTTTTTAGCCCGAAATTTTAAAAGCTCCCATTCACCCCCCTCTGGTCGCCGTTTTCGGTCCAACAATCTATTACGTAGATTAACGGATACTTCACAAGCGAAGTAACAAGGATTACCACTGTTCCGAAGTGGCCAGCAGAGGGCTTCCAGGCAAACCCACTAAGAGGTATAGAAAAGTAAAGGGTAAATAAATGCGATCAAAGCTAGGGCTTTGTGTTTGATTTGTGTTGGGGCTCTCTAAGCTGGCCTCACCTCTCTATTTATAGGGGCCAAACTTCAGATCTAATCTGCTATAATTTAGCTTGGATAGAGATAAAAAACTTAGCCGGAATTGCATCTAACTCTATCTCTGCCGAAGTGGGCTTCGGCCAGGCCCATCGAGGCCTGCTCATCGGGCCGAAGCTTCGGTGGCGTAGGCCTTGGAAGGCTTCCTGGCCGAAGGCCGTGGGCTGGCCAGAGGCTTTCGAAGCCCACAGCCCAATGGACCTTCGGCCCTATAGGGCTTCGTCCTGATCCCGGACATGTGTATTTTTGGCCCAAATTACCAAAATTGATATTTTGACAATCTCGACCATTAATGCTATTTTTTGCTATCAACACTATCAAACATGCCCTTAATAGGGGAGGCAAGAGGGCCAGCAAGGCCCAAAAGGTTAACGACAATTTTTTTACCTGGAAAAACTTATACACGGACAGTATATCCCAAGCAAATATCGAATGCATCTTCCCCTAGAGGAACAAGTATTCAGTAGTGGAGGTAAGTGGGGCCACTAGGGCCCCTAAGGTTAATGATATTTTTATTATCCTTATTCATGCTTTAATTAGCTTGTTATGTGTTAGTCACACTTGAGTATCACTATAAATATATATTTTCATAATTATAGTTAATCAATAAGCACAATAGTGAACAAACTATTTTTTTCTATGAAAAAAGTACCACGAATATTTAACCCCCTCGGTATAGTAAACTATCTAAAGTATAAAAACTGGTCTACATAACCTCAGTTTTTAATTTATAAGAGAATCTTTAAGAGTAACTCTAAAAATTGATTCTCTGTATAATTTTTGGGAGTCATTTTTAAGATACAAATCACTTTAAATATGTTTCTCTCTAACATAGTTAAGTATGCTCCCTAAAAATTGGGAATGAAATAATTAAGTTTAAGAATTCTTTATTTTTAAGAACCATTTAAAGTATCTATTGGAGATGCTTTTTTAATTATAATCTCAAAAATTTAGAGAAAGGAACTTTTTAGAGTTTCTTTTAAAAATGCTCTGAGTGGTTTCACCACGTGAACGATGATGTGGTGGGTGGTATTGCTTATGTGGAAGACATGTCAGCCCATTTTACATATTCCGCTCCGATCACTTAGGGTGTGTTTGGTTATTTGTATGAATTCATCCATGTACCATCCCATCCTAAATATGACTCTGCTACTCTGTTTGGTTGTAGGGATGGAACCATTTCATCCAGGACAGTGTGATACAAATTTTAGGAATATTCTTTTGTGATCCTGTACCATGTGATTCGG